>ML800926.1:257659-294459 GCA_009831015.1 Picea engelmannii | reverse complement strand
TTGATCTTGACATATGTGGAAGGATTGCATATTATTGAAATTATAGAATTGCATTGAAAGTTTCATTTGAAAATCTTACCATCTTTTGATAAGTTAATATTGGGACTTAGAACTATGTTTATATTCATTTCTTTGATATGCTAAGTCATAATATCATCAATTTCATGATCACATATCTTGAGTAAACAAAGCCATTAAAAGTAACATTGATTAATTAAAATTGATTAGAAACGATTTTATTTCTTAGGGTACACAAACAAGCATAGGACATAGGGCCTTGGAATAGGATTTTGTGAGTACAATTCTCCAAGGCTATTAAAATAAACATATGTGTCTGACCAGGGAGTGGTGAAATCCATTGTGTAATTAGTGACATCAGGATGCTCCGCTCATACCAGAGTTAAGCACTAGGTCATGCGAAGTTGGTTGCATAGATAACCCTCTAATACCTTCTAGTGTTAGATATATTTATGTGGTTTCATTCGTATATGGGGGTCTTTTTAGTACCTTTACCTCCGTGAGGAGCGGTGCTTTCAAGATTTTGGTCTTTGTTACCATGCCCATACGGTGGACCAAACTTACGAATTTTTTCCTGCGCATTGGTTACATCATGGTGGCTTTAGTTGCTTGACATAGGTAGCCACATAGGTTACTTGCAGGGGTTATTTTGCAGGTACCCTGAGTCAGATAAGGATCAGAAAACACACAACCTTTATGGAGGATTACCTCTCTCAGGGGATTTGACTGACTGCGCTGTTAAGCCCACGAGGGCCCTTATAACTAATTCTGATACCTCTAATATTTTGAAGGGAGTCTCAAGCCCCTCTTGGGAGAGGCATACCTAATCTAGTGAGGGATGCCCCCTTTTCAACTACTATATCATTTTTATGTGCATTTGGCCTTTTTGTTTATTTTTGGTGTGCTCTCTGATTGTTAGTTGGCCCTAGGCTTTGGTTTTATATCTTGAGTCTTGAGTCATCGTGGAGCAAGACCATCCTCCTCGAAGGTCTCGTTGTTTATTGAATTTACCACCACATTTGAGTCTTTACCGAAGGTTCATTCTAAAAGACGTAAAGTTAATAGATGTGGTACAAATATCTCCACCTCCCAGACTTGTGATTATCTAGTTATGGGTACTGAGTCGAGTCTGAATGACACAGGGAGTCGCTCGACACCTATACTTGTTGTAGTTAATGGGGTTCCTTCGAATCCTTCAGCCATGATAGTTGTAGTGCCAGAGGTTCTTGTCCTTTTTCCTATCCAATCCGTGGTTTCTACTTGACCCATACAAATGAACCCTTTCGGGTATCTTTTTGGTATGCCAAGATATAATTCTCAGTACACACCTTCGGTCTCTAACCCTTTTTCTTTTGGTATGCCCAATATGACGTCACAACTTTCATCCTCCATTCCAATGACTAATGCAAATCCTAGTCTTGGACCTGGGGGCATGGCCCCTCCGCATCCTCCTCCCTCGCTTGGTGGAGGTCATATTCCCCAAACAAATCCTATGGTTGGGGGTCAATCTCCTTTTTCTTCCGAGTCTAATCCTAGTTTCAATGCTCCTGGATGGAGTACTCAATTGGACAGACAAGCCAATACTTATATTCCATCCTTTCCCCCTTCCTCCTCCATGCTGATTTCGACAAACACATTTTCTATGACAAATCCACCTCTGTCCTCCGAATTTCCACTCGGACGAAGTCAATTTCATGCTATGGTAAACCCCCAGCCTGGAGCCACTCTAGCTGGGGGGAATTTTTATACCCTCATTATGCTGTCCCTACATGTATGGTTCCAATACAACCTCTTATGAATCAGTTTGGAGGAGGATATTACCCTACCAGACAGGGCCATGGTGTATACCAGAACCCTGGATGGCTTGCAATCCCTCAACACCAATATTTCTTGGAAGCATGGGCTCATATGTCGTAACCCCCCTTTTCTGGCCACACTTAATGTGCCATATTTTTTGAGATTAATGAATGACCCAATGCGTCACGATCCGTCATGACCCCCCGTCCCCACCAAGCTTCCTTCAGACATTCCGAAATTCAAGGGAAAGACCAATGAGGATCTGAGTGATCAGGTCACTACTTTTCATATTTGGTGCTCATCCAATTCTCTTAATGACGACTCTATTCATTTGAGACTATTTCAACGCACCCTCACAAGGGTCGCCACAAAATGGTACATTGATCTACCAGGGGGGATATACGAAAATTTTAATTAGATGGTTTTGGTCTTTCTCAACCACTTCCAGTTGTTGGTTTGTTACAAAGCTGGCATAGAACTTATGTCAGCCTTCCACCAAGATAAGGCCACACATATCTCAAACCATATCCAAGAGTGGAATACACATAAGAGGTTGATTAAAGTGTACATTCCTCCATAGTTTCTGTTGGAGTGGTTCATTAAGTTCCCATTGCCTTATATTTTGAAGGATGTCTCTACATCCAGAGTAACATATGAGGAAGAAGCTATTTTCAAAGCCCAATAACTGGACCTCATATATGCTCAGTCTGGGATGTTGTATGAAATTTTTCCTGACACACCGAGGTCGAACTACGACCCTAGACAAAATCTTGGGCCTCATGTCGATGGAATTATAGGCTCCACAAATGCTAAGTATACAGATTTGGTGACGAACCAGTTGAAGGATTTTTGTCTAAGCCAGTATGTAGCAGGACAAGCTTCATCTTAGTCCTCCACTCCCACTCAGTTGGTATATGTGCATTCTGTACAGTCATTGACCAACCCAAATGGTAACCAACAACCACGAGGGAATATAAAGAAAGGATGAGGTAATAATCATAAGGGTGGGAGAAATGATAACAAAGTCAATGACAACACTAACAATGATAGATCAAATAATAATGATGGTGAGGGCAAGAAAGAAAAGAGGAAGGTGAAGTTTCCTTGTAAACTTTGTAAATATGATTACCTTACCCACCTATGCCCCAAAATTGAAGAAGCCTCGAGGCTCTTATCACAACCTCCTGTTGTTCTAACCAATTTGTTTCCACATAATAAACACATGGCTTCAGGGTCCTCCAATACTAGAAATGTGTCGAGCGGGAATCAAAACCTCTCGACACATGAAGGTGATTGTCTATGTGTTAATATGGCAAAGTCTCATATTGATGTATCCACTCTATCTCATGATTACGATTCTTCATAGACTTTTATAGGTCCAAAGTCTCCCCCTCCTCCAGAAACACCCTTGTAGATAACAAATCTAGAGCCTCCGCCTCATATTCCAAAAGGAGTACTGAAACACTCTGCCCACAAATCCTAATGCCAGAGCTTCCCAAAACTATTCGATTGTCAAAGATATGGGTCAAACCCCTTGTGCGATGTCGGCTTTGGAGGTGCTCCAGACGTGTCCTTCACATAGGAACACCTTGTTATTTTCCTTAGGATCTCTAGACCCGTGTGGCTCAAATGTTATTAAGTTTGACATCATGGATTTTAAGCCTTGCTTACCTTGACACATGGCCTTTCAAATCCATGTGGAGTACACAAAATATACCATCAAACACACTATAATTGATGAAGGTGATGCAACATGTGTGATGTCCCTAACCTGTTGGAAAGCC
Source organism: Picea engelmannii (assembly GCA_009831015.1). Lineage (NCBI taxonomy): Eukaryota > Viridiplantae > Streptophyta > Pinopsida > Pinales > Pinaceae > Picea > Picea engelmannii. Next base: position 290,860 of record ML800926.1, on the reverse strand, counting down.
ATTGGATCTCTGACTCTATCCCAATCTATGACTATTTTGACTGCATTTGATGGTCGTTCATTTCAACCCCACAAAATTCTTCCTTCTTTTTCGATCTAGTTAAGTGGAAATACAGTGCAGGTTGATGTCGAGGTGGTTGATGCAAACCTTGAATATAATGTAATACTAGGGCGTAATTGGACTTATGCCATGACCGCGGTCGTGTCATCTATTTTCCACACTTTATGTTTTCCTCACGAAGGGAAAATATCGACGATTGATCAATTTTCCTTTGTGAATGCTAGTACTAATGCATCAGTTGGACCTTCGATCCCAGTGATTGACAATTCTCAGCCGATAATTGAGGATATTGGTGTCATAATGTATGTTTTTTCTCATGGGTACCTTTGAATTCATGGCACCAATTCATCACATTTATTCCATTTCCAGCGAGTCTTCATCATCAATGAGGTCCGTTCCTTTCCGTATTTCATATTTCAATGACCCTTGGACCCTACCTTCCTCGAATATGTCATGTGAAGGCCAATCACACATTGGGATGGAAATGCCACTGTCAGCAACAAAGGTTGTGTATCAGGCTATTCTTAACACTATTGATGACCCCGATCCTTTCTCCTCGTAGAAGGACAAGGATGATCCCATTCTAGAGCCCGTATGGGCCACCCAATCATCTTGTTCACATGATTGCCTCGATGATACTTTACCTTTGGATGAATCCATCTTAGAAGCAATGAATGGTCTCGATATGCCTTGGGACGATATGCATCATCGCTCTTATTTCCTCCAAAAACTCGTTACAATCGAACAGGACGACTTTAGATCTACCTTGAGTGAGATGGTCGGTCACATCATGGTTCCGCTAGATATGCATGGTGTTTATGCCAAAGGAAACATGGCGAATATTTATCCTACCATCATGATCGACATCTCTTGAATTCCTAGCAAAATTGAAAATGTATATATCGGTGCAGATTGTTCGCTTGAAGAAATTCAGATCTACACCGATCTCTTCAAAGAATTTCGTGACGTATTCGTTTGGTCATATGAAGAGATTCCAAGGATCAACCCCAACATTGTCTAACATGAGATCAAGACCTATTCGATAATGTCTTAGAGCTGTTAATCCTAGGAAGGTCCCTACTATTAAGGCAGAGGTAGAGAAGCTACTTAATGTTGGTTTCATCGACCTGGTTCCCTTGACTGAATGGGTATCCAACCCCACTCCCATGAATAATAAACAAGGAACTATCAACGTATGTATGGATTTTCGAGACTTGAACAAGGCTTGTCCTAAATAAAACTTCTCGACTCCTTTCATTGACCAGATTTTCGATGAGTATGTGGGAAGCAAATTTTTTTCCTTTATGGATGAATTTTTAGGATATAATCAAATTCAAATCAAACCTGAGGATCAACACAAGACAACATTTATTTGTCCTTGGGGTACTTTTTCATACTAGAAAATTCCTTTCGGCCTTAAAAACTTTGGAGCAACCTTCCAACATGCCATGACCTTTTCTTTTCACGATCTCAAACATATTGTCGAAGCTTACCTCGATGATCTCGCTACTCACTCTCACAAGAGATTAGATCATTCTACTCACCTTCGACTAATATTTGAGAGATGTCATTATTATCACATCCATTTGAACCCTCACAAGTGCATCTTCTGCATTAGGTTTGACCATCTCTTAGGATTCTTAGTCTCTGAGCATGGGATCATGGTGAATCCTATGAAGGTTGAGATAATACTTTGATTGCTTCCCCTGCGTAGCATTCAAAAACTTCATGGTTTACAGGGGAAGGATAAATTATTGCATCGGTTCATACTGAACTATTCTGATTTAACTAAGGGTTTCATGCATCTTTTGAAGAAGGATACTCCGTTTATATGGGATGAGCGAGCCCATGAATCCTTCAATGCTCTTAAGAAAGCCTTGGTATCGACGCCTCTGCTGAAGCCTCTAGACTACAGTAGGGACTATTTGCTTTATATTATTGTGTCTGAAGGGATGGTTGGTATGGTTCTGGTTTAGGAGGAAGATGATCTCCATGAACACATTGTCTATTATCTTAGTTGAAGCTTATTCGGTCATGAACTTAAATACTCTCACGTAGAGAAGCTATCCTTGGCTGCCATACATGTAGTTCAAAGATTACGCCATTATATGTTTCTTTTAAAAAATATCGTAGTTGCAGATATCAATCCATTTCAATATGTCCTCACTAGGCGTATCATAGGGGGAAAATACAATAAGTGGATTGTTATTTTGCAAGAATTTGATCTCAATTTTGTTTCGACGAAGTCTAAGAAATCGCTAGTTTTTTCCGAGTTGATATCAAACTTCCCTCGACTAGATGAGGATGTTATTCATAAAGATTCGTTCATGGATGAACATATTTTCCTTATCTCGTCTTCAGACCCCTGGTATGGAGACATTCTGATTTATGTTAAAACCTTGAAGCTATCCTAGCATCCGTCAAGAGACGATCGACGATGTATACAAAATCAAGCTAAAAACTACCTTATCACTGACGACACTTTGTATCATCGAGGAGTAGATAATATTTTGTGTCCTTGCTTGAATCATGAGGAGTCTAAGTTGGTTCTCAATGACTATCACAGTGGGGCTTGTGGTGGTCATCTATCTGGGCTTGGGACAACCCAACAAATATTGCGAGCTGGTTATTTTTGGCTGTCAATTTTTAAAGAATGTGTTGAAGTGGTCAAGAAGTGTCACCCTTTCCAGGTGTTCGCTCGGAAAATGCGCTCACATCGAGCCCCTCTTCTCCCAGTCATCACCATTGGTCCCTTCACCAAGTGGGGGGTAGATTTTATGGACTGTAACCTAGCTTCGGCTGGGGGATATCAACATATTATTATGGTCATATTACTTCACTAAATGGGCAGAGGCCATGCCTACCATTAAATCCGATGGTAAGACTGCAACATTCTTCATATTCAACCAAATTATAGTCCGTTTCGGAATCCCAAAGGAGATTGTCACTGATCATGGTAGTCACTTTCAAAATGAAATGATGAAGGAGTTAGCATAAAAAAATGGGGTTTAAGAATGATCATTATTCCCCTTATTATCCCCAGGACAATGGACAAGTAGAGGCAGTGAATAAATATCTCAAGATCATCTTGCAAAAAAATGTCAGCCAGAGTAAGTCTAACTAGAATCTAATGATTTACCCTGCGCTTTGGGCATATCGAACCTCGGTTAATAATTCCACTGGTTTTTCTCCTTTTCAGTTAGTACATAGCATGGATTCGATCCTTCCAATTGAATGTGAAATCCCTTCCCTCAAACTGGAAATTGAGCTCCTACTTGACACATACGATCTTGAAGAACGCCTCGTGCACCTAGAGCGTCTAGATGAGTAGTGTTGAGATGCCTCTATGACTATCGAAGAAAATAAATGATGTGTTAAGGTTCAGTATGATAGTTCTGTCTGTCCTTGACAGTACGCTAAGGGTGACTTGGTCCTCTTGTATGACCAAGCCAAAGAACTGTCGGGGGCAGGCAAGTTCAACCCCATGTAGCACGATCCTTATATTGTGTGACATGTTTAAGAGAAAGGAGCCTATGATTTGGAGGATTATGAAGGGAATATGATGGATGAGCCCAAAAATGGGTTCTACCTTAAAAGATATTATGTTTGAGCCCTCAAGCTTGGGCATGACTCTTTGTATACTAGTGTATCTTATTGTATATACATATTTTCCTTTGTGTCATCGGTTTTCTTATCAAGCTTTCCCTTGGTTGGAAGATGTCAACGGAGTCTTCAGTTTACTTAGGATTCAAAAATGGTTCCAGTCATCATACACAGAACATGGCTTCCACCGCTTGGGTCATTTACTCACCCGAGGGTCAACTGTTGTCTTCATGTGGCATTCGTTTGGAGCCATCAATGCATAATGTGGTTGAGTATAGTGTCGTCATAAATCTTTTACGCGATGACATTTCACATGGTGTTCAGTCTTTAGAGGTTCCCCTGGACTCTCAGTTAGTTGTATGTTAGTTAAACAACAGTTACTATGTGCGAGACCCTACTCTATTTTGACGATTCCTACGGGTATGAATTTTAGAACGATACTTTGATTTTCTTACTTATAATCATATACCTAGAAGTTCTAATCATGTATCCGATGCATATGATAATTATGTTTTAGATTGGATTTTGTCACATAACTAAGAAAAGAAAACACATTCATCAATGCACACATTGTAACATATATAAGTAAATCCGAAGACCAATGTTTTTTATATTTCTTCTCTTCAAAAAATAAGGTGTCATAGTACAAAATGGGGCTCACACCCTCAAAATACATATATTGCCGGTAGATATATGACCATGGAATCTACGCCTGTGGCTTTGGATGCATATCATGATAACACAATACGACATTTACGAGATTCCGAAAGAGTCATACCCATGCACAAGGCACACCCACCACCTGCCGCTGCATAGCTTTTGGAAGATCCTCCACCTAAACCGTAGGAATCATGTGCATCAATCGAGACATGTTCCCCTGCACATCTTGCAACACTCTCTCCGCATCTCCTCCTGCATGCTCATCTCCTTGGCTCCTTTTCCGATGTCGTGGAAATCCATATGGTCGTCGCATACTTACATTTGCGTAACAAAGCAACCGTTAATACTTGATACCATACAAAAATATTTGTGTTTTTTATTCTTTTTGAAAAAACACAAAAAAATGAAATATATAAAAACTTTTCTTACCAATATCACCGTAGGCAGAGCCTAGTGGAAAAGGCATATCTAGATCCCCTCTGTAGTCGGTCCCAACATAAAAATAGTCCTCAATGGATATAACCCGTCGACGCCACTAGAAAAAGAACTCATCATTGTAGGGGTTGGCACCCTACCACCTCCTAACTGCCTCATCATGTCGATCCACCCTAACATGGATGGATCACGCGGTCCATGTGGAATGATCTCTACTCTAGGGCTCAAGCCTGGAACTCGCTCAAAGAAAAAACTACATAAGATGGATGCAAACCCAAAGTTTCTCTTTCTCCCTTATTTTCAATCTGTTAGCTGACTCTTCATGTTAGCAATGGTGAGGTACACCAGTCATAAACCATGGGTCATAAACACTCCACTGCATAAAACATGAGTGGCCTTGATGCTTGCTGCAACGAGGCCGACCCTGAGATCCGCGTAAGAATAAGTACGACGATATTTAGGCTCAAGTTCTTGATCTCCCTGATGGGGAGTTGGCTCCCTACTTTATCCGTTCCTGCAACACAGTGGGTGGTAATGTATTCCTCCATGGGAATACCAACCCCATCCCCTCAGGCCTTGAGATTCACTACCTTGCCTCGACGAGACAATCTTTTGATAAAATAGATGTTATCTAATTGAATACTCAATGGTTTCCCATCGAGATTGAAGGCCTCTGTCTCTGGATCCCAAGAGTTTACGAGCATCTAGAGTAACCTCACTTGAGCCCTCATTCCTTTGAGAGCCCAAAATTTATAAAGGCCAAATATTTTTAGAGCTAGTTGGGCCCCTGCATCCCTTTCCACTACTGCATCTACCTCTTCATGCTCCCTCTCCCTCCATTCAAGCACCATCCTGCCAAAGGAAATTCATTTTTTGAGTCAAATTTTATAAAAAGGTTGTTTGCAGACTTGTACACGGGCTATAGTGTTAATATTCATGTGTAGGGCCGCATATACGCGACAAGGATTTTCTTTTCCTGCATACATGCCTCCATGCATGCGACCCTATGAACCATCACCCATGTACACCCTAGTTTACATGTTGTGTCCTCTAAAACTAAAAAAATGAGGACTAAATTGGAATTTTTAACCACTAAAAATGAAGAGAAGGGGAAGAGAATGTACTTGGTATAGACGGTTGTCAATTCCATTGATCATAGCTCTCGTAATCGACACTTGAAGATCATGGGGAAAATGGCCTAAAATGCACTATGTGGGTGAAAAAACTAAAATGGTATGGTAAATAGTTTATTTTTACTATTAGTAGAAATGTTTTACCCACTTCATATATTTTGGGCTAGTTTTTGACCTTATGGACTAATAGTGCAGTGGAAAGAGTTGGTTTTGGTGGTTTTTTCCAGGTATTTTTGTGGTTTCTAGCGTCATACTGCCCGTTCGTGACTTTGACAGGTATTTTATTTTACCAACATATAGGATAGGTTGTCACTCCATTTTTCATTCTTGCATTGTCCTATGACTGTGATCCATATGCTTTAGGTACTAACCCATTTATTAGTGACACAAAACCTTCTTACTTATAATAGAAGTGTCTTTATTAAGTGGTAGAGGCTCACCAAACATGGGTTCCCTAGTTAGAACCTTTGTGCCATTTGGTGCCCATGCAGACGCTATTCCATAGGACCAGGAGTCCCTTATAGTTCCAATATGACTTTGCGTTCGAACCCCATATTCTTACTCACAAGCATTTTGGCCTATACCTATGGGACACCCCCCGAGTCTTAGTTAATCTCTTTTCTGACTCTCTAAAAAGAAAAAATATTGTCAAGTGAACTTGTCTCTTTCACACTCATTAAATGGATTTGAAAGGACATGTATTTGGTGTAATTTTAACCCTTTTTCGGACCAAGCAAACTAATTATGAAAAAGGAACACTCTAGTCAATAATGGCTAGAAGAGTTCTCCTCGGTATTGTTTTATAATTTTTCGGGCCTCAGGGACTAAATCTACAAAAAAGGACATTCTTTGGAGTTAAGTTGTAATTGCATTCCATTATCTTGCTTGCAATATTAAGCCTATTTTCGATTCCCACTTTCTCGTTATAAGCCTCTTACCTCGACAATTTACATCACCAACCAAGTATAGCCTTGTTTATATCCTTTGTAGCTTGACACCTTGTACCCTAAGAGGAAACATTCCCTTGAGTGTCCATGCCTCACATTCACTTCCTTGCATTGAGCATAGGTATGTTCCACTGTTAGGAGCTAGTTGATTACTTGCGAAACTCGTTTCCTCTCTTGTATAATTGCATTCATTTTCCTGTGAAAAAACAAAAAAAGACGGGCGAGAAAATAATATTATCTCATAATTGGCGACATTCATGTCTCCTTTGAACAAAACACAAACTTTTGAGTCCACTTCCATCCAAAGTTTGGGTTTAGTATGACCTTAGGAAGATGAGCTCATTACCTAGATTTTACTCTTCTGATTGGTTAGTCTTCCAATCCCTATGGAGAGTTCGTTGATGCCTCCTGCATCACGAAGCGTTATCATCAAGTCTACGCTTTTTGAGTTTTCCATATGTCTCATGCTCTTGTTCAAAGGATGTCTATAAGCTTGTGTCATCCATTTCTAATAAATCTTGACTTTGCATGTCGGCCATACCCTTAGTGTGTCTCAGAGTCACATGAAGTTGTATTCCTATTTTGCACCCTGGTCCTACTTTCATTATGGGTAGATAACCTTGAACCAAACAATCAACATCTTCTTATTGGTCGTTGACTAGGGGGTTTCCCTTGTGTTCGACGACAATAAATCTATTCACACATTGGGATTCGTGTAGTTTCTTGGACGATATTAGCCTTATTGGTGGTTTCCTCACCTTTTTCGACAATATTCCTTATTGGTTGCTATTCAGAGGGTATTTCTCATGCACTACTTGCATCTGGTGCATGCGAAAGAAACACAGGGTCATTGGTTCGTGAACATCCTATTTGCTCGAGCTCCTCCAAATCATCAAGATATTTCTTTGTACCTCATGCTGACTAATGAAAGATGCCTTAATTCTCTCCTTTCAACATGTCTCCTTCCATCGACTTCAACTCATCTATTCTAGAAACGAGACCTAGAGTCCTATGAGTACCTAGAGGCTTGCAGTCATCAGTGGCAAGTTCTCCCGCCATCGATAGTTGGGAATACATCAATGTCTCGTGATCGTTGGATTCTTCAAGTGTTCAAACTCAACACCCTTATTCACACTTGTAAGAATGTACTTGGTGCCTTGATACCTACTTTCATTATCGATAGGTTGTCTCGCGTTTGTTAATGGTATACCTTAATGACCGGTAATCAGACACAGTCTCATTGTGTTCAACATCAACTCCTCTATTCACATGATGTAGACTTGCACCTTCGATGGATAGTGTAGAAGACCTCCAACTTACAGTAGATAAATTATATTTTGTTTATGTCTTTCATTGGACCAGTACCTATATGATTTCAATGATCATGGGAGATCAGATTGTACTCCATTATATACAAATATATTCAGATTGATTTTGAGACTGGTTTCCACTGGGCCTTGTTTGTGACTATGAAAAACCTATGGCACGTGTCTACTTTGTATTTCCTATTCATGGCCATGAGCAACTATTTGGTATATTTCTACATGGATATGTAGTGTAATTCAAATTGGCAACCATGTGTACAAAGTCATTATGGATTGTAATATTCTCATGAAAAACTAGCACTTCCATTCGAGTCTCCATTACTCCACTTATGGGAATTATGATGTATTTCGGCCATTGTAGATACTCCTCTGACCTCACACATTAGGGGGCATCTGTTATAGAAAATTTTTCCTCACCCCATGCAATTTGCTTGGATGGCCTTTCCATTTCCCTATGTAGACTTGAAGTCCCCTTTTGTACCTTTCAGAGCCAAAAAATCAAATTTTTCACATATACACACCCTACCATTTAGACAACATGCGTATACGTAGGTTGCTCCATTACAACCCACGTACATCGGGTTTGGTGCTCAAAATTAAAAATTCTGTCAGGTTTCCATGTCACGTCATGAGATCCATGATCCTTGACCTTCCATATACTAGAAACACTCTGACTAGGCCCTTGAGTTCCATTTGAAGGATATAAATTGGGCCATATCCAAGCCATGGAGGAGGGAATTCAACTTTGGAGAGAAAATATACTCTGGAGAAATTTCACTTCACATTGAGTCTGCATCCCTTTATCCTTGAAAGTTTGAAGATATTGTTCAACCCCCAAGCTCTTCCCTCTTTGACAAAAAACCTTATTATCTCCTTTATATGAGCTTGCATTTGGTGGAGGTTTGAAGTGGTGGAGGCCTAGTTGGAGGGACTTAGTTCTCGGTTCCGATGTGTGCCTGTATAGAAGTTTTTCACATATATGCTTCTGTTGATTATTTTAATAGAAACACTCTTTTCTTGTCCAATTTATATCTTGCAAATATTTGAATTTCCATGGGCGCATTTGTCATGTATGTTAATGGATTATGCTAATTTATATGCTAACATTATATATTATCACCATATGATTGTGTATCTTGGTTGTTAAGGACAAGTTGCAGGTATAAATCTTTGAGTTGCGTGCTCAATGATGGTCTTCATCAAATATCCGGACGAGGTAGGCTCTTGATCTTGTCTTGTTAGCATTTCATTTATATATAATACTTGAGATTATAGTTGATTTCTGCATGTCATTCTGTCTATTGTGGTTTACCTCATGCCATAGAGATATGTTCCTCGTAACAGTGGGAAACAAGAGAGACAGAGATGGAAAAACACAAATGAAAAAAAGAAAAAAAAGAAGAAGAGAGCCTAGAGGAAAAGACAACAATAGAGATCAGAGAAAGAAAAAGAGAAACATAACGTAGAAGGAAGATGCATTGATTGAGAAAGAAAAGGATAGATTTCTGGAATAAAATAGGAAGCTTGTCCACGCTAAGGATGATCACCCTGAACATAGATGACCCAGATCCTGAACTAGAGAAATAGTGGGCTGCAACTTGGTGCTTACTGGACATAAACCGACACTGGTAGAGGAGGTCGCTGGGGGACTGTTAAGAAGAGAAGGGAATCCCTTGTGTATAGGAAATCCAATTGAGAAACCACCTGATAAACCTGTAGAGACCCTGTTCTTGGTAGGAAGTGGAAACTTCTGTTGTGTCAGAGGGAGAAAGAGAGTAACCTTCTTAGATCATCACAAACTTGGAGCCCTGTTGAGTCAATTTCCTTGGTTGTATCATGGCTTGGCACAGGGGTGGTGTGTTGTAGGAAGTGACTCTATAACAAGGCCTAGGGTTGGGAGGAGGGGCGTCCTCTCTCTGTCAGTTGGATTGGATCATTCCTTTATCAGATAAGTGATTTGTCTATATTGAACTGATTGTGAATGATTTATGTGAATGATTAAGGATAAAACAATTGTGTGTTAATATATATATATATGTTTAAATCTAAGAGGATGTTTGTATACTTAATCTATGACATAAATGAGACAAGATAAGCGACATGGGGATGAATACTAATGCTTGGTTAAATCATGGAAATGAATGAACATAAATTACTACTTGTTCAAATACCCCATATGTTTCCTATGTGATAAGCCTGCAACTCATGAGAGGCCTAAACCCGAAGTTTGATAGTCTGTAGAGGCTTCAGGATCATCTTGAGTCCTTGAAGGTCATAAGCTGAAGTCTTGTAGGACTTGAAAAATGGCCAAGTCCTTTGACCGGATAGTTATGACTCTATAAACCTTGTGTTGGTTGACAAGGAACCACCGTCGTTGATCTTAATATATTGTGACTATTGATCGGTGGTTATTCAGAGTCGTCGTGTCAGAGAGATCCCTCGAGCATGGTGGGAAGGGGTCTGAAACAAACCTATCGAAGTGAGAATATCGAGAGGAAGTCTCATGTACCGTGAGAATAACTCTGATGGAAAGATCCTGAAGTTAGACTAGCGCAAGTCATAGATCCATGAACGGAAGGGATGAAATTCCAATTGTTGATCACTACAAGCCCCATTAGTAAGTCAGAATAATGAGAGTTGACGAGGAGCGTCAATGTGAAGACTCATGTAGCAGTTGCGCAGGTGAATGGATTTAGCGCGAGCCTAGCTGGATCAACGTTGATTGTTTTCGGAGTACGACTTTGATGGATTTAAAGAAATCCTCCAATGACCTAGAAGTGAGATTCCGAAGAGGGAATGTCAGAATAAAGGTTTAACTCCATGGCTAACATGGCCTGCCAACATGACATTTGGTGTGAGTTAAAGTGACTAGTGTCACTTACCTAAAGGTGGATGAGTCGAGTGGGGTCTCCCTAGTGGGAGAACCTTAAAATCCGAAATCAATATCAACTGTCTATCAGGAGATTGCGATTCACACCCATGAACGTTTATTAAGGAGAATAATATATTCCTCAATGCTTTGGTTTCAGAGTGAGGAAATTGTTCGAATCGTTCTATGTCTGAATGAATGGCATCGAGGGGGAATATTCTTCGATACCATATATGTCGGAGGTAAGTCATAAGAGTACTAGAAAATAATTTGAGAGATGATTTGATGGTTCTGCGTGGAGTGGAATCACTTGATGGCATAATTTCACAAGCACCATGTAGGTGCAATGTAGTCGTCATGGTGAACGACGAATGTGCCAAGGTGTCTTGTGAATGCCACATTTCAAAAACTAAACATGTCAAAGATAAAGGTTTATAAAGGCCATGAATTTAGATCTAGGACTCAATTTCGAACGAAACAACCATCGTTGGAAGGCTCTTGATGAACAGGAGGCGATGAATACCTACAGAGGGGATTGAGATGACTAAGAGAAACGATAATTACAATGCCCCATCCCTTAAAAATGACACTTAGGGGGTCAGGTGTGCTACATGAATGTAGAGAATATCAAAATCTATGAGCCCTCCATGTTGGATTAGGAGGAGGAGGAGGTCCTACCTTTCAAAGAGGACTTAGCACTAGATGATCAAGCAGAGTTGGAAGAGGACAAATTTTTTCAGAAGAGGTCCAAAACTACAAGACAGGGGCAACATGAGCTTTGGCAGACTGGGTTGAAAGGACAACTTCCAAGCAAATAAAAATGGTACTCCAGGGATAAGGTAGATGAAAAATTTCCTCACCTTATTAAGTAAATATTTTGGGGACCAAAAGCCTCCTTAAATGGGGAGGTATGATCCAAATTGGATCATCATATTATTTTTCATCTATCTCTATGATTTATGGTTGAAAACATTGGAGGAATCAACTTGTATATCCATTTTAGTGTCTGGTTCAAATTTGTAAATTTGGGTCCAAAGAATCGTCTAAAATCTTTTAGAGCCATTTTGAGGCATCAAACTACACTTTTTTATGCTCCAAACCTTACTAAGGAGCCACTGTATATATTATACACACTGATACCTTTCCAACGATGCAAGAATCACCTCAATCATAGTTCGTATGAGAAAGTTATGCCCCCCCACAAGTTGACCTACCATATTGATCAATATGCTGTGAGTGGACGCCATGTCAACCTTCATTACTTAAACGTGTGGGGCTAGCCATGTAGTGGGTTTTCTACAAACATTCTAGAAGGTCCAAAGCCGATCACTAATTGAGGTTTGAGGAAGTCAATGCCTTAACCCTAGACGACTATCGAGCTATGTTAAATACCATATCACTAGGAGGAGAAGGGGTTCCATTCTATGTTGTTGTATTTTGTTCCATAACATTGTAGAACAAATGGGAGTGGGAGAATTAGAGAGAATAACAGAGGGGGGTTAATGTTCTGTAGCATCCAAATAGGCCACGGGTTTCAGTTAACTCTATAGAGAGTGCATTCTCCTTTTTACTTTCATTATTTCCATGCCAGAGAAAAGAGAGTAGAGAAACCTCACCTTTTAGCTGGGTTTTCTCCCCTAAGGGTTTCCCAAAGAAAATATTTGTGTTATTTTGTGGATGGTGTGTGATTGTATTTTATTTTTCTCTATTTTTCACATTTTATCTGTTTCATGCATAAGCAAAAAATCAGTAACTAAAGATTCTCAAATCTAAAGGTATTTAACCTTCATAATGTATATTTTAGTTTTATTTATCAGATATATTGTGACGAACTATTTCAGTGGAATATCCACAACAGTTAACATATTATTTGTTTCAATTATTTCAATAATGTAAGGAATGACACAAATTTTTGGAACTAGAGTATTTATAGGGCTAGGCTGTCCAAGATAAGTTTAATAAAAAGTTGATTCTACTTAACGACAAGCTCTTGAAAAGTATGTTATGATTTATCCTTAGGAAAAAAACAATTAGATTGTTGTTCTCAAATAAAATTATGTAGGAAAATCAATGTATTCATAATGTAATGATTAGGTCCAATTACAACCATTACCATATATTGAGAATCTTTTAGGAAGACCATTTTCAAGTTATCTTTAGTGCATATCTTGAGTAGAGAGAAAAGTTGGCAAATTTACCCTATCAAGTGCTAAGGAAATGAACTTACCCAAGAGACTTAGAGTGTTTGTAATGGCCATGAGTGAATTGGTATTCAATTCATGAGGTAACTTGGTCATTAACACTCAAATTTAGATTTAAGATAACAATTACACAATTTATAGTCATATTCATATTCATATTCATATTCATATTCATATTCATATTCATATAGGAAAAGGATAGTAGATCCCATCCCCCACTCTATATTTCCATTGATCTTAATTATAGTCTAATTAAAGGGTACATGTAATCCTTGTAAGTTATTTATGGTTACAATTATAGATGTCCCTAATTTATAACTTGAGTTCAACTTTCTTGGCTTAAAAAGACATAAAGTCATATACATACTTGTGCATGAGGTACTCCAATGGAGCACTACTGCAATTGTTGTATCAGCTGTGGGAGAATATTTACTTTGAAACTTAGGTGTAGGAGTATCATCTTGTAGGAGTTGTACATGCCAAAAAATAAAATGTAGTTACAAACACTTTACATTTATGTTTACCAAATATTTTTCAATTGAAAAATTATATACATAATCAATGAAAATATAAATAATATTTTGTACTAACCTCATCCAAGAAACTATCTTGCATAGGAGCTTCTGTCATCCCATAACAAGTATGCCCACAATGAGAGAATCGATGAGGATCAACTAGAATATAACCAAAATGACTAGCTTGGAAATATGTCATTCCTAATCTAGAATCAACGACATGGCCTAAAAGCCCTACACCTAGTAGTGTAACATTGTTTAAGAATGGCTCCTAATGGGATGCTACCACAAATACACTATACTAAAAATAAATTGTGTTTTAGGGATGATATCATAATACTAGTGACATGAATCCTATCTCTAAGTTGAGGTGGCTAGTGGAAAGGGAAGATAAGACATAAACCTAGGAGGGGGCATCCCTCTCAATGGGATATGATCGACTCTTTCTTTATTATGAATAGATCCAAGACCAACCCCTTAATTCACCAAGGCCCTAACCAATGCTTTTAGGGATCATTATCCATGCACGAGACAACGCATTACATCACATTCCCCGTGGAAAGAATTATTAGTTTATGAGGGGGACATAGGCTAATGAATCATTAGTCATGCATGCGACAATGCATTACATCACATTCCCGTGGAAATAATTATCATCCTATGAGAGGGAAATGGGCCAATGGATCATTAGCCATGCATGAGACCCTGTATCATGTCACATTCCTCGTGGAAAGAATTATTAGCCTATGCAAGGGACGTGGGACAATGTTTTAGGTTTAAGCATAATAGGGATGCCTCTCATGGAACAATCCATTTTTTGGAGATAAAATATAGAGACTAAGGTCCTAGCCAATACTTTTAGGGTGCATAGGCATAAGGAAGTCATCCTAGTAGTCTAGAAAATATCATGTAAGTTTATACACATGATACTTAATTTTATATATATATATATATATATATATATATATATATATATATATATATATATATATATATATATATATTTTGTGTGGTAGAATGGTAAATACTTGGGATATGGACTTTAAAATTGTATGGTAGCACAATGTCTCAATTATTTATACAACTTTTTGTTATAAAATAGTAAATTCTCATTTTAAGGGGTATTAATAAATACAAATAAATTTACCACCAGGGAAAAGAGAAATAAGAGGACTATGCAATAAATTATAAAAATAGGAGCAATTTTTTTGAAATCAAAAAATGCACATGCTTTCAACATTTTTCATTATGTGACCCCTTGTGCACATGCACTGTGGTATGTAAGAGGGACATGGTCCCAAATTCAAGTTTTGGGCACAATAGAGATAGGTATCATGTCCTATGCCACGTTCTAGGGTAAAAAACAAGGACTATGGTCTCAAGAAATACTTCTAGGGATGATGGATTGTGCATAAAGCCTCATATTATGATACAATCCCTACTTAAGGAAGTTTTAGCTTACAAGAGGGATATCAAGCCATGTTTTGGTGTTGAAAACTAAAAACTAATGATCTACATAATGCTTTTAGGATTCATGGGAAAAACATGAGGTCGTAGTCCAACAAAAGTGTTCTATAAGGATTTATTAGCCTAAGAGAGAAGTATAAACCCAAATTTAAAGTTTGCACATAGTAGGTATGGGTATCATGGCCCAAGCCATGGTTTGAGGAAAAAAAACATGTAAGGATTTTTAACCATAATTTATCCATTTAAGGCCTAAGCACAGATCATTAGGGTATATTTAGAGATCCAAATGGCTTCATTATATTTTCAAGCTTTGATTATGGATCTATAAGGATTAATTGGGCTATAAGGATTAATTGGGAAGCTACAAAACCTGGGTATGGATATATACGACATAGCTATGGATCTATAATACCTAATTAGAGATCAAGGCCTTATTATATCTTATGGGTCAAATATAATATTAACATGATGGAATTAAGAACATATTAATGCATATATTTTTGGCTAACACTAGGAGTTGTAGGCTTTTTTTTAAGGCACCTCACCCTCTTTTAATTTATATAATTAATATAATAATTGCTATAAAAATGAATATATAAAACCTATTTTTAAATCTTAACTAGGATTAATTGATATGAAAAATTATGAAATGAATTTCTATAATTGTATTTAAACATAATGCATATAAATTATAGAAATTTACAATTTTTCAGTGGAATTTTAGTCTCTGATAATGAAAACACATTTTGTTAATATTACCTAATGAAAACACATTTT
Source organism: Picea engelmannii (assembly GCA_009831015.1). Lineage (NCBI taxonomy): Eukaryota > Viridiplantae > Streptophyta > Pinopsida > Pinales > Pinaceae > Picea > Picea engelmannii. The sequence goes on along the minus strand of ML800926.1, from coordinate 274,868 downwards.
GTTAATATTACCTTAGCATATTTAAAACAAGACAAATCTAAATGTCATCCCCTTCCATTTAGGTTCAACCTAATGAAACTATTGGCTCATTTTGTTCAATAACTTGTTAAACATATTAGCATATTTTTGAGATGAGATGAATATAAATGTCATCCATTCTATTATAGGTTCAACTTAATGAATTTAATGACTACTTTTAAATATTTTTTTCTAAGTGTATATTATTAGCATAGCCACAAATTTGTGGTTGGTGAATGCAGAAAGGAAGGCTTGCAAAATGGCAGTGTGTCCAGAACGTGGCTAAAGGTTTAGGTTGGCCTAGAAAATGAAACCCTAATCACTCATACATGGCAATCAACTAGCCACCATAGTAAATTTTAAATATGATTAAGTAAAAGTGAGGAAGTTAGTGGTTGAAATCACAACCATTGATTTGTTGGGACTACTAAGAATATTCCATTAATATTTAATCTTGTCCATACAAAACTGATTAAGCACTAAAAACCTATTAAATGTGCCCATGGTCAATAGATGTACGCCTTTCAATGTAAATATCTTACATTTTAATAATATTTTACATTTACTATATTTTAACAATATTTAACACTATGAATTTCATTTTACAAATATTTTTACCCAAATCCTATAAATATCTCATATTATAACAATATTTTTTATTTCCAAAGTGTCAAAAATTTCCAGGTCATCTGTTCCATCAAGGAGGAATTCAGAGTTTTACGAATGTAGAGATTTACACATTTCCATGTCAGTGTTACAAATTTCCAGGTCATCTGTTCCATCAAGGAGGAATTCAGAGTTTTACAAATGTAGAGATTTGCACATTTCCATGTCCGTGACAAGACGTGACGTGTTGTGTTTTTACGTTTTTACGATAGACCATTATAATCGTGCAAGTATGCATTCATTATAACTATTGACAGGATATTGACAGGTTTTTTTTTTGTCGAAAGGTGTTTTTAATTTTTTTACATTTCTTATTTCTGGTTTTTGGTTGAAAGGTGGTTTTAATTTTTGTTATATATATTTTTTTATTAGTTTTGTTTAAAATTTGATAAAAATTTAGAAGGATGGTTGGAAGTGTAGATTTCAGTTATTAAATTGTGAGATTGTACAATTTGAATGTTTTATAGATTTTTTTTAGGAGACTAAATTGATTTATACATTCAAAAATAAGTTCTAAATAATGAAAAGTTACAATTTTATAATCAAATTCTAATTTCACCAACAATTACATAATCAAATTCTAATTTTACCAACAAATACATAACCAAATTCTAATAATATTTACTATAAAAGAAAATAAAAAAATTCAACCTTCCTATTGAAATATTCATGACCTAAAACCCACCACCAAACCTAAAAACTAAGAACTAAGGTCCTATCCTACTGAATTAAAAAGCTAAGCCTTACTTCAAGCATTCATTCCCTATCCTCACTCCTAGAAAATACTAGAATTAGGAAAACCCTTTGAATCTAAATGGAAACTTTGACATCTTCGACTTCCGAGGATGTGGATACCCATCTCTATCAGTTTTGTATCTCATGCTCAATCCAACCTCCTCTTTGAACACATGAAAATCAAGCCGACTTATTTAAACATTAGGTCTGTTAATATTTTTAAAGAAAAGATTGACTTTATAACTGGTTTTCCTGCTTGCTTTCTATCATTTTATAACTGGTTTTCCTGCTTGCTTTCTATCAGTTTTGTATCTCATGCTCAATCCAAGCTCCTCTTTGAACAAATGAAAATCTAGACTGAGTTATTTAAACATTAGGTCTGTTAATATTTTCAAAGAAAAGATTGACTTTATAACTGGTTTTCCTGCTTGCTTCCATTCCCTTGCAGTAGCTTTATGCCCTCCCCCTTCCCCTCCTGTGCTACCATGAACACCTTGTACCTACCACTGCAAATGATCTTGCCTCACAGCCTTACCATTGCTTTATATCTCAATACAAGAATTCAAAATTGTTAGACCTGGCCCGTTGTCATTATGGTGTGATGCTGTAAATTTAAGTTTTAGGTTAAAGCTTCTACAAAATGATCATTTTTTCATTATAGTGTGATGTTGTAAATTTAAGTTTTAGGTTAAAGCTTCTATAAAATGATGAATTTTTTCTTGAAATTAGGAGAAAATTGTTGGATTCTTAAATTTGAGTAATTATTTTTATATAATCTTAGTGTCTTTGAAGTTTTTCAGCATGCACTCCATTTCTGCATTCAAAAATAGATTTTGAACAACAAAAAATAATGATTAGTGTAAATTTATATCACTGTACTCTCGCTAAAAAAACCTTTTCTTAAAAACAACTAACCAAAACCTAAATCTAAATTTTAGATTTAATGGTAACATATGTATTACCCTGTAACCTAATATGTATTACCCTGTAACCTAAAATGGAATGTTGTTTTGGAGGATGCCTTTTATTACTGTGTAACGTGGTAGACGTGCAACGTTCCATGTGTACCGTAGAGCTTGAGCTTTAGAGAAAAACTGGATAGTTAGAAGTTTGTTGAAGAATTTTGCCGTGATAGAATTGGTATGAGGGAACACTTCAAATGTGAAACTGTCATATATGAGAGTTCATCCTGAGAACTTAGGAGTGTCGTAATTTTTTTTTTCAATTTTCAATACAAATTAAAAGTCCCATCCCTAAAGCCAACCAGTAATCAACAACTAGCATATGTACATTTCAGATGGTGTAATTAATTCGCCATCACCAAATAGCCTAAGCTGTTCGATTAGTTCCGTCCACTATGGCATCGTGTGAGAGCAGCATTTGGTCGACATTAGAGCACTGATTGATTCAGTCAGTCGGTATCCACCTCACGGAAAGGCAGTGGAACGGTATTCACAGCTCTGAACTTACCCACATTGTTCAGATGCTCATTCTCTAACCTGAACAGCAACCACAAGCAATCTTACTGGTTATATTCACTTTGGGATTCATGACTAAACATGAAAAAAATAAAAATTAAGTGTACTCTCATATATTTGTTTTTGTTGCATGCAGTGTTGTTGATTGGTTATTGAGATTTTTGGATATAAAATGTGTGAAGAGTTTTAAAACATTTAAAGACTTTTTCCAAAACTCTTTACATAGTTATATTAAAAAATCTCAATAAACATTTATGATAAACTGTGAAAATTGATATCTATAGAAGTTTTAATGACAAACTGTGAAAATCTATACATTTGATGATTTGATGTATTGTTGATTTCTATAAAAATTTCAATAAAGTTTTTGAAAACTCTTTTTATTCAAAAATCTTATAAATATTAATGACTAACTATGAAAACCTACAGACTTGAATGTATTAAATGCATTATTGATACCTATAGAAGTTCCAATGACCTCGTCTAATGACCTCAAGAGATGCCAGAGCAAACTGAGTCACCCTGTACTCAGAATTTCCCATTTTGAAGTGCATCACCGTTTGCACCCATGCAAGCCGAAGGAAGAAATTGAAAGCCTGCAATGATTCATTTGATTAGGGAAAAATTTAAAGCCTGCAATCATTCATTTGATCAGGGAAACTGGTGTTAAGCTTAATTTGAACAATGTTCGATATGTGTTAAGAAATCGATATGCGTTAAGAAATCAATTTGGTTTGTTCAATGTGTAAGTCTGAAACCAATTTCCCTCTTTTGTTTGAACTTAGGCTTCGCCACTACCACTAAGCCAAAGAATGTGCAGATAGGTTGCTTACCATCGAGACGAAATACACAGTCTTGTACTTTATAATGAGTTCATCCCTGAGCCATGGATTTTTTGAGCGCGGGTTAAGCAATCCCCAATCTCTAACAAAATCCCAGTATAGTTGATATACAGTTGCAATAGTTGATGTGATCACAACGAGTGCTAACAAGTATTTATTATGGGGCTGGTTTGCAAATGTTAACCTTGCCCCTGCTGCAATCATAGCTGATACATATTTTCCCAAATTGGCAAGATGGCTCACATCTCCTTCCTCAAACCATCTCCTTGCACACTTTAAAACAATAAAACAAATCAGAATTAGAATGGCCAGCCTCATATCGTTATATAATTAAGTTAGTATCTGATCAAAATGTTCAATTTAATTCTAATTTTAGTAATTGTACTGAGAGAGGGAGGTGGTCTTACAGCCAGGGTGGGAGAGATCTCCATGTATCACTTGTGTATGAAAAAATAACCAGCAGCTAAAGTTTAATGTCAAAAAGGAAAAAAACCAACCAATTTAAATAGCATGATACATCTTAACCAGGGACGTTTTAAGCTACCAAAGGGTTTGCACCTGGTTTTTCTTTATCCTTTGGTTTTTTCTTACCCTAATACCATGAACATCCAGGATCAAAATTAATACAATAGTAATATTTCTATCTAGAGTTGGACAGGTCAGGAAAGCCAACCTGCATCGCACGCCAATAATAGGGCAGGAATGAAATAACATAAGCCATCTCCTTGTATGACTTATTATTATCGCAAGCACCATAATCGTGTGTTGCAAAACTTCCTGCCAGGTAATAACATGCTATATACTCTAAATGTCTGAGCAGGGGAATCTGAAAATCAATATTCCAGAAACGAACATTTAGGTCAACCAGTCCATTTCGTTTTGGAAAGAGAGGATAAAAACAATGAATTGTGAAAAGCCAAAAATTACCTGACTCGTTAGTTGATCGGCCATGAAAAAATCTGTCATCACCACCTACAAACAGTAGTGTCAGTCAAGCTATGAACTTTTTTTTCTCTTTTAACAAATAACAGATTGAAATCAATCGAGAGAAACTGTAAAATTCATCGGGTGCGAGAATTACTTTATATAATGGCGCAAGCATAATGTTTCTTATGACTTTAAGAAAGCAAAACCGGCTTGATCTATAAAGAATATCAATTGGGCAGAAGAGCACACCAGCGAAGACCTGCCAGTTTCCAGTCAAATGTTAGGTCAGGGGATTTCAAAAACATATGATTTATAATATCGATTAATCTGCTCCTTAACTTTTGAAAGAAAAAACGAAGGTAACTAGAGGATCGTGAACGTACCAGCAGAGTTAGTGCGGGAATTGCATCTATCTCATCTGGAGAAAATCCCTTCAGCCGTAATGTTAGATGTACTACCATACCCCCTACCACTACTGTCATAAAACTCGAACAGATCAAGAACACATCTCGATATGTCAGTTCTGTCTTTGGTGAAAATTCAAATATGAAGCTGTAGTTGATTCTTGTACTCCTCCACATGAAGATATTGCACCCATATAATAATATATGCAGATTTAATAACGCTAACATGCTGCAAACACATGCCAACATTTTCTTTCGTTAGATAACATAGAAGATTCACTGTGGTTATAATGATTCGAGTTTCCACGTTTCCACAGTGGATATCAAAAGCAGAACAGCCAGCCATACATCTAAAAATTCCAACTGCAACATCATTTCATTTATTTCACGAATTGACCATAAAATAATGTTAGAATAATGGATTGAACTTTGTAATAGGGTGTAATAAGTTTCTAAACAAAATTCTAATATTAGAAACCTATTACACAGTTCAATTCAGAAAAAATTCTAACATTCTAACCTATTACACTATCCTATTACACAGTTCAATTTAGAAAAAAAAAAAAAAGTAACATTATGACTAACCAGAAAAAATCTAACATTACGAACATTATGATTAATAAATTGAACCGAGTCATTATGACTAATAGATTGAACTGAGTAATAGGATTATTACACAGTTCAATCCAGAAAAATTCTAACATTTGAAACTTATTTCACAGTTCAATCTAGAAAAAAAAATTTAACATTATGACTAACCAGAATAAATCTAACATTATGACTAATAAATTGAACTGAGTAATAGGGTGTAATAAGTTATTATACAGTTTAATCCAGAAAAAATTTAATATTGGAAACCTATTACACAGTTCAATCCAAAAAATTTCTAACATTTGAAACCTATCATACAGTTCAATCCAGAAAAATTCTAACATTCTAAACCTATTACACAGTGTAATCCAGAAAAATTTTAACATTTAAAAACTGTTACACAGTTCATTTCAAAAAAATTCTAACATTCTAAACCTATTACACAATTCAATCTAGAAAAAATCTAACATTATGATTAACAAAAAAAAATCTAACATTATAACTAACCAAAAACAATCTAACTAACCACTAATTATGGAAACTTACATTCTCATAAAATAATGATTTTATTATCAATCACATTAAATAATGCCTTTATTATCAATCACATTAAAGCATACTCCAATATACTATTTGAAATGAAGTCAGGTAGTATGTAGATGTTATATTTTTATTTTAAAAATAATATTTAACAATCCAATACTATCTAATTCCAATAATATCTCATAAGAGTTAAGTGTTGAATTCAATAATATCTTTAGTGCATGGTTTTTAAAATTTTGTTTTAACTTTCAAAATCTTAAGTTTAATGGAAGAATATGTTACAGATGAGTTTCATTCTCTAACTTATTTAATGCTAAAGTAGGTTCTTCTTGATGATGAACCTGCTTTAGTATTAAAACACTTTAGAGAATAAAACTCACCCACTACAAATAGATGTTATATTTTTATTTTAAAAATAACATTTAACAATCCAATACTATCTAATTACAATACTATCTAATAAGAGTTAAGTGTTGAATCCAATAATATCTTTAGTCCATGATCTTTAAAATTTTGTTTTAACTTTCAAAATCACAAGTTTAATGGAAGAATCTGTTGTAGATGAGTTTCAATCTCTAACTTATTTAATGCTAAAGTAGGTTCATCTTGATGATGAAACTGCTTTAATATTAAAACACTTTAGAGAATAAAACTCACCCACTACAAATTTCTTTATTGGATAATTTGCAATTGTAAAAAAATAATAATTTTAGAATTTGTTTTTTTACTTATTGCATTTTTTAAACAAATCTAATTATAATAGGTAAATGTTATATTTTAATTAAACAAACAAAATATAATTCATTTAAAAAAGATTTATCATTTATTCAAATCATCTTATTTTTAATTTTAGATTTCCTTTAAATACAAAATTTTAAATATGAATTTTGAAAGAAAAAATTATAAATGATAAATTAGTAAAGTATATTCATTTTCTTTTTATTTCACATTATTTCTTGTTGGTTAGGAGTTCATCTTCCTTACACATAAAGAAACATATTAATAACCAAAATTTTGGAAGACCAACCACTTATTTATTTCAAGTGACTTGGTTTTCTTAAATAATAGTGATGAATCAACTTACACTCTCATTTAAGATAGAAGCCAATTATCATTATCCTCACTATTTGTTGACAACTAAATTTTGATCACAATGATAATTTATTAAAGTGAATAAGTTAAATGAATTCAATAAATAGATTTTATGGTATTAATAGTAATGTTTATTTAAATATTTAACTATAAAATTAATTAAAATTTATTTTTTCTATATATTTTGAAAAAATAATAAGTTTTAGGAATGATTATTATTTATAAGAATGTGAATAATTAATTTTATAATTAATGTATTTGTTTAATTTTAATATAATTAAATACTTTATAATAATAATTTTTGTTTTTAAATAAATAAACAACCCTTTATTTCCTAATATTAAATAATAATATTAGCAAAGTGTCAAAATTTTTTTATTTACTAAAATAAAATAATAATGATAGCAAAGTTTTTTTAAAAATAAAATAAATAGTATTAGCAAAGTTAAAGTTATAATGTTTATCTATTTTTCCTTTTCTACATTTATTAAAAAGATTTTTTACATTTTTTAAAATATAATCCAATTAAAAATAAAAACAAAAATCTGAAAAAAAACAGAATGTGAGGAAAAAGCCTCTTTAGAAGAAAAAGAAAAGAAAAGAAAAAAAAAGATCAAGATCTTTCAGATTATTAATGTGAATTTGAAGGTTAATATCCTAAATACATCCAAGGGGATAGAGATATTCTTAACAAAGTTATGCTATTTAGTGTTATGAACACTATATACACTGATTAGCTAATTAAACATAATCTAAGTTGCATTGGATTATTGTGCTAAATATGTAAATACATATTCAACCAAAGTATCTTAAGCATATAAGATAGAATGATGTGAAGGTATAACCACAATAAATTAAAGATAGACTTTCTCCTATAAGGTAATTTTTCTAAATTAAACTCCACTAAAAGGCATGTAGAGACTCCATGAATCCAACAACTTTGATTCCAATAAGGAATTGGTATTTCATATAAATCTTGGACTATGACATTTCGACTTATGGTTAGTCATTGTGAAACCTTCTTTAGGGGATGGCTTGAGGTTGAAAAGAAGAAAGAGAAAAAACATAGGATCAAGGATTATTTTTCAATGGGATAGAAACCAAATGTCCATATATATGTAAGTATAATATATACATGACCAATATAATTTCCATTCAATGTTTGAATAGATGTCATGATTTTTTTTTCTTTGGAAAAAAATAAAATTGTGATAGAGAATATGTGAATAAAGTTTTTAACTAGTAGTACATCTAATTATTTTCCTATTCCTTCTTACACAAAATTTCCTAAGGATTTTTGTGTGAGATCTTTCCCAAGAGTGAATGAATATGAAGAAAGGATCTAGATGATTATAGAAGCTTCCTTATTGACTTGCACTAAACATGTGAAAAATATGGCTCCACATTGGAAGGCATGCAAGACATGTTACATGTGTCACATTTTGTTTGAGGTTACATGGCATCGAACATGTGGGTTGTGTAGGCTTGTCATGTGTTGTTGAGTATGGCACAATATAAATGTTTCAAAGACTTTGTTTGTGGTATGTTGATTAGTTGTTGATCAACTTGTGTAATTGTGATGCTGAAAATTATGCTATGCACAAAAGAGTCACATATAAGTCCACATGCACATTAATTTTTCCTAATACTAATATTTGTGCTATTATAGTTGAATTTTTCAAAAGTAAACTAAGTGTTAAGTAGGATTGAGAAGTTGCGTCCTAAAGAGGTGCTATGTGAAAAAATATGTAGACTGTTGTTCATATAAAAACATCTCAATATTTAGACAAGCATAAGGATAAGAAAAACAAACTATGTGTTGAATAGGATTGATAAGTTGTGTCATGAAGAATAAGGATACAAAATGTTATTACTCGATAACAATAAAGTATTTACTCTGTAGATCCCCTTATATAGATTGTAAATGGCCACATCACTAGTAAGTTTCATTACTACATCCATGATGGAGTTATCACCATACAACTTAGGTGGACCACCTTTTAACAATTGAGAGTGTGATGTAGTATTTAGATGATCTTATGCATCCCATCATAATGATAAATTACTAATAAGTTTTAAGTGAATTTATATGGTGAGCACTAATTGTATAGTGCAACTATTCATGTTAGGAGATTATATTTGGTTGGTAATTTATTTTCTTCGTAATTAGATTTTTTTCCATAGTCATCTTTTTAAAAATCATTTCACACAACAAAAATCACTATTCTTCATTTTTAAATTTTACATATTTTTCTATTATCTTTCTTAAAATTTAAGATTCATATCAGAAACACTAATTTTCACTTTCAAACTTTACATAATACCCTTAAATAAATTTTCATAACAATGAGTATATTTTCAAATTTATTTATTTCAAACAATTGCAAATATTTTTTTTATGTTAATTAAATTTTTCTAATAATATATAGTTGATAGGAATGATTATTATCTTCCCACAAACATTCAATTCCCACTAATAATTTGTTAAACTAGTTAACTACACCCTATTTTCAGTTCTTCCAGGGATTACTTCATATACCAAAACTTGAATTCCTTTCCTTAAATATTTTATTTTCAGTTCTTCCAGGGATTACTTCATATACCAAAACTTGAATTCCTTTCCTTAAATATTTATGCCTGCTTAAAGTAGTCTAGACACCATACTTAAAAAAAAAATGACTTCCAAGAGAAATAAAAAAAATTCTCAATCAAACCTGAAAACTGGGTAAAAAGTTGCGATATAGCCAGCATTATCGCGATCTCTGTATAAGCCGGTTAAATGAGCCAATATAGCATACCCAACAAATAGAGCTAGGAAACATCCTGTGAAGATCCCTGCAGTACAAATCCTTCCGATGATCATAACCATATTATATTAAAAAAAAATTACATTACGCTTATGTAGATTATTAGCTTGAGGCTGTTAGCATATTGCGATAATGACCAGAATGAATCTATAGTACTATAGATCATGGAGGATACGAGTACCAGTGAAAAAAGTCACAGCATGGGAATCCTTTTTTTCTCTTGGCCTCAGAAACTTCATGGCCTTTTTGCGGTCATCCTCCATGAAATATTTAATGAATGTAGATTCAATATCATCTGCTAATTTTATGGCCTGTGCGACATTATTGATGATTCCAAAATTAGAAGCCAAACGAAATTGTGTTATTTCATCATATATTGAATAAAAATACCATAATATAATAGTTTGAATTCACACACTAGTGCTGTGCTACTATATTTTAAATCTACATTGCTGAAAAGCTTCACTATTATGTCCAAATCTCTTACCTTATCAGAACTATTGAAATATGATCTCTCAACTGCTTTTAAATAAACAGGAGCCGCTTGTTGGTCGCTCACCTGCAAAATGTGATCACAGACAAAAGGTAAGTGAGCTTAATATATAGATGTATCCATACAAATATCAATAGTCTTACATTATTTTCCATTCACAAAATGAACTGTGGTAGTCCCACTGTTACTCATAACAGTGCAGTCAAATTCAAATTGGAGCAACATGAGGATTTGAAAGATAACAAATTAAAAAACAAATAGATATATCAACGATGTTTTAAATATAAGAGGATAAACCATAAGGTTTCTGGGATGGTTGGTTCATCCAATATTTGAGATAGGTCAGTAATCCCAACTATTAAAATTTAAAAGAATTTGGCTACTAACCTTACTCTGAATGCAAACCTTTCTCACATCTATTTATATGGAAGAGTAAAACTCACATGAGGCATGCAGTAAAAATTTGCAATTTTAAGAAAAATAAGCATGTCGACTTGGGTTACCTTGTCGAATTTCTTTAGTATCTTTCCAAAGGCAACCATGTTCAAGGAACTGCCATGCCAACAGAATCACCATCTAAATTAATCAGTTTACTTAGAAGAAACACAGTGGCAGCTTAGATTTATGTTTATTAAGTTAATATCCATAATATTGTTATTGTTAACTGACAAGCATTGCTGACCTCTGTAGGTCTGTGTATGATATGATCAACCAACCTGTAGGTTTTAAGCAAGCCAAGGCCTTTGTAGAGCTCTACAAAAGCTCCACGTATCATTTTCTCGGCATGCTGCATCTTCTTCTTATTAATTCTGGTGTTGCCTGATCCTCCTTGAAACAATGCATCATCTTTTTTGGTAGATTGATTCGCCAAATCTTCCCACAGCATTTGCGTGATGGCCGAAACGGTTCGGGACGGTGTGGTCGCCGGAATGTCGACCCTCATCTGCCGACTTAGGGTATTGCCGATTCTTCCACTCCCAGCGCTCCCCGATTTGCCTTTCACATATAATTTCACGTTCCCCTTTTTAGGCTTCGATCGAGTTCCAGAGAGACGGGAAGGAGAATCCACAAACGTCACGCCGTTCTTTTCAAAAACAGCTGCAACCACATCGTCGTCCTCCTTTTCACTCGTGACACTTCCCTCTGTAGAATCAAATTCGCACCAATCATTGCTTAGCTCAGTCGTTTTCCCATAATATCAATAATGACAAACAATAACCATGGAGCAGCAGTGCGTCTCTAGTAATTTCAATAACAACAAACAGCAAGTGTCCAACAGTAGAGTAATTGAAGAGTAATTGAAGATTCTATGGGCGAATATATGTGAGAGAGTCAAAATGTTTATTGCTCAATTAAAAACTAATTTTCATCAACTATTAAATGCGATTAAATGCGATGTGAAATTGGCAGTTGGAAAAGATTAAAAGAAATTTGGGAAGAAAAGAGTGTGTATGTTTTGTATCTATGGAAAAGTGGATATAGAAAAACATTTCGTTTTAGAACAGCAGACTAATGGAAGATCCTATATAAACATAGCCTTAGGCTAAAAATTCTACGAAATGAAGATTTTTTCAGGGGATATTTACCCGAAATTTCGCCAGAAATTGTTGGATTCTGATTATTTCTGTAGAATCCTAGTGACTTGGGAGTTTTTCAGCATGTTGAATCTATTTCTGTATTCAGAAATGAATTCTGAACAGCAAAAAAAAGTGATTCGATTCCGGTGAAAAAGCCATTTCGTAGAACAGTTAGCCAAAACCTATAACATATAGGGGCCAATATATCTTGGAGAGTCAAAATGTTTATTGCTCAATTAAGAACCAATTCTCATCAACTGAGATGTGAAACGGGCAGTTTGAAAAGACCAAAAGAAGCTTGGGAAGAAAAGGGTGTGTATGTTTTGAACCTCTGGAAAAGGGGATACAGAAAAACATTTCATTTTAGAGTGTGAAGCCTTGAAAGACAATAAAACAACTATATAAATATCTTGACAGCTAACTCTTAGGATAATTTATTCAACCAAAAGACACAGCAACAAGCAATAGGCATCCAATATTTCTATATACACCACAAGCTTTTTAGCATCCAGTTGCTGAAATATTAAGCATCCAATATTTCTATACACACAATAAACAATTGGCTTTTAGTTGCTGTAGAAATATTAGCCAGAACCATGAAAATTCCCTGAAATCATGACAGTAAAAGTGGAACTTTAAAATTTCACAGTTCTAGCCTTACTCTTCATAGATCACCCTTTTCTTCAGAGTTACTTCATACTTCCCAACATTCTGAGCAATCAGTACAAGTTACTCAGTATTGAATATTGCGACCGATGGATTATACGCCTTCTCATCTGAATTGCTACACAAATCTATATCATTAAAAAAAGAGAAGGGCTAAAAATAAACCTACCGTCTCTGGGGGGCGACCGTCCTCCGTATCTGGTGGAGTCTGAGCCGCTTTCGCTCCCTCCATGACTTGAAGATGATTTCTTGGACGACCCCTGATCGTTGACGATGGCTTTGAGGTCGATCAAGATTTGCATCTGCCTCTTCAATGTTTCTCCTCTTTCCAGAAACTCTGCTTCCTTATTTCTGTAGAATTGATTAACTTTGTTCAATTCTGCATCCAGCCTGGCAAAGAAGGCCTTGGCCGCGTCCGCTTGTTCGAAGAGCTGTAGCAACTCTGTTTCGTACACGTCTCCTCTAGCAGAGGCTGAGATCCTGCGACGTACCTGCATGAACGTCCATTTCAACAATTAATCAAATCAGACGTTACAGTTTTTCCTTCGTTTTTCCTTCAACAACCAAAACTACTTTTAAAAGATAAATGTTACAACAAAGAAAAGCAATCTGAAAAGTAGTGACAGATCATGATCCCACTTTGGGCGTTAATGCTTTAACGCAATTTTAGTTTTGAAAGCAATATATATTACAATATTCTTCCAAAAGATACACGTAATTATTGTGGTGGCAGTCCACCTGTTAAAGACCTTTTTCTTTTCACCTATAATTTCAAATTGACTATCAAACATTTAAAAAACAAATCAGAGCATGCTGATAGTGATCTTCGCTGAATCACACCAGCTCAAAAGGGTTACCAACAGAAATACATTACTCAAAGCTATTTGCTGTAATCAAGTTATTGACAATGGGGAATGCTGGTAGGCTCTACGTCTCCACCTGGGGAAAATAATATATGCTTCAAAATATTGAGATCAAAATTCTTACGTCTCTGCTCTTGAAGACGACCTGAAAATCGATCTATTCGAGTTTGGAAATCAGATTCACAAATCTTCTCATAAAATTTTCTTCAAAACTTGTCAGAATTTTTTCTAAAGCAATTCAGACTGTCTAACCATATATCACAACAGTTTAGAATAGTCGTTCTCAACTCCACATTGTTCAAAACCAGAATTTGTGCCTCTGCAACAAACTTCTCACATGCAAATCAAAATCTTCATTGAACAAACCGCATATGCCATTATCAAAACAGATTTTCTTAGCCAGGATTCTCAGGATCCTCATGCAATAGGAAAAAAACTTGAGACGAATCATTTTCAAAATACATGAAATCGTTTTGAGATTATCTGCCCATATTCCATACCAATTTTTCATGATTTTGGATGGTTCATTTAAATCGGATGATTAAGTGACATAACCCATATTCCATACCAATTTTTCATGATTTTTGATATTAACAAAGAATTTTTCTTCATAACTGTTGATAGTTCATTGCTGATGATAATCAAAATTTAAACAAATTGTAACTGAATGTAGCTCAACATATCTCTTCATCAATCATCACCTTCAAAACTTACACCCCATAAAATACAAATACATGATAATCTTTATCGCTAAAAACATGAAAAACCACCAGAAGTTTCCTTCTACTCAGCAATCTTCTTTCTTTCAGAAAAAAACACAAAGCTGCACACAGAGAACAAAACAAGTTCCTCAGCACGCTATTTTCTCATCTCGTGAGTGTGAGATCTCAACGAAACGCCAAATCCCATAAGCCCATAATCGTCAGTAAAGCCTTTCAATCAACCAGAAGAATATAATTGACAACCGATAGATCCAAGGCCACAGACGAATCCAAAATAACAGACCCAAAAAAAACAAAACAGCCATATTTACGTCTCAATAAACAAACCTTATTCTCTGGAAAAACCAACGTAGAATTATACACATTCTGCAGGTTATATATATTATATGTTGATGTTTTAAATATAGATTTTAGGGTCACCTGAATGGCATCACCATCTCTGGACGCTCTGGGTATCCAAGCTTTGGTCTTTTCCTTCAAAAAATCTATAACGGATTCCAATTTTGAGCAGCCCAAAATGGCAAGCCCCGCTCCAGGACCACCAGAATCATGAGCTTTCATCCAAGGCCCATTCTTACGAAGGAGCTTGATTTTCTTAACATCCTTCTTCAACAGCCAGTAATTAACGAAGGCTCCTTTCCACTCTGGTATCAACTGGGCCTCGAGCTGCTTAGAAAACTTCACCATTTCGTCTCCTCCAAAGATTTAAGCAGCCTCCGAGCTACCATAACATACCCAGCACCAGAGAAAGAAAGAGAGAGCGAGCCTAAGTGGAATCCAAATCCAAAGAGAAAAGGCCCAGCAGCCCAGAATTTATGTGCAACCCCACTATGCACAGTAACATAAAAACTTTTGACACAAAAGTCTGTTGATACATATTATTAAATTGGCCTGATAGTGTGTCAAACGTGCACTGGATTTTCGTGAAGCACGCCTCTGTTTTCTTCTGAATTCATAATTCCCCTGCGTCTATTGGCCCGGGAGATTCAGAATAGTATTCAGTCGCTTCTTTTTCTAAAGAATCCATTCGTTGGCTTGATTTTAGCATCAGATCTTCCCAACAGTAAACATGGGCCATCAGCATTTGGGATTGTTTAATACACGGCACAATTGCATGGGTTAAAAGACTGTTCATGGCAAACAGGACTTGGTGCTTCCCTGACTTTCTGAAAGGTATGTTAATGCCATTACGCTATATTGCATCAAGCCTGAAAGACCTGAGGGATCCCATTCAGCCAACACTAGACCGACAGCACTGCGATTATCTACGTGGCGGAGCCGTCTCCCTTTTTTTCTTCCCTCCCACCTAAATCTGCATGACCACCCTCTCCATCAAACTTTTCTAACTGTAATTCACATTTTTCATTGGCCTTTGAATGGCGCGTGGAACCGGTTGATACCTAGTATTGGAAAGCCTTATCATGTGGCCATGCCATTCTCAAGCTGGAAAAACAATTAATGTGGCCTAAAATGTTAAATGTATAAATGCCCCAATCACAGAGGAGAAGTCCAATTAAATTAATCATGGATGGAGAAGTTCCACTACAACGTTGCTACTGGAGGGGAGTGGTGGAAAATTGCTGGATTTTGCTATCCAATGAAAGGAAGCTTAGTTGCTTATTGCCTTTTGGTGTAACCAATAAAGGATGGCCCCGTTGTGCTAGTGGTAGTGGTAAACAACAATCTGGTCTGCTGTTTACCTTCTTTATTTGTTTTTTTGTGGTGTATGACTTGGACTCTATACTTTTCAGTGGATTTTATGATGATTAATTACAAGTGGGCTGGCCTTTTCAGTGGGTTCTCTTTATCTAATTACGTGGCCTAAAAAGCAATTTATATGCCTCTAAAAACAATAATTCTACAAACTTGGTGGATTTTTAAAGGGCAGTCCTAAAAGTTAGGAAGTACTATCCTACTATCCTTCTTCTTAAGTGTTTTTAGAATTTTTATTTTGAGATTAGTCAAAATCAAATCTACCAATTAGTCCAATCAAATCTATCAATTATAGTTTAGGAAGTATTATCCTTCTCCTTTTTAGGTGTTTTTAGAATTTTTGATTTCAGGTTTAATCCAAATCAAATTTACAAGTTGCAGATTTCCATTAAAAAAATGCAAAAATTGTAATGATGTTTAGAATTTTTTTTCATGTCAAACCTAATTTAAATCAAACCTACACCAATTACTAATTCTCATAGTTTAAAAATAATACAA
This sequence comes from Picea engelmannii, assembly GCA_009831015.1. Classification (NCBI taxonomy): domain Eukaryota; kingdom Viridiplantae; phylum Streptophyta; class Pinopsida; order Pinales; family Pinaceae; genus Picea; species Picea engelmannii. Next base: position 258,233 of record ML800926.1, on the reverse strand, counting down.
AACTTACAAAAATATCCTTAAGAGAATAATTTTATTAAGGTTTAGTGTTTTCCCTTCCTAGATGCCCTTAGCATCTTTTCATTAAGTTACATTGTCTTGAAAATGCAAAAGTGACAAAGATGCCCTTCTAATATTTTTAAAGTTTTAGTGGGTGTGAGTTTTGTAGAAAGCCACCATTGGTCCCACCATTTTGTAACTTGAGTTTTGGGAGTTATTTAAATGTTTAGATGATGTAATCATATCTCAGGCACTTATAATCAAATTATGTGAGTCATGTTGGTCCCATTTTGTACCTTGATTTGCGTGTTATGTAAATGTTGAGTTGATGTGACCATATCTTAGTTACTTATAGGTAAATTATGTTGGGTACATGGTTAGTGAGGATATATGTGACCATTGAAAAGTTAGCTAGGTTAACACTTTGATATGTGAGTTGTAACTTTTCTTTCCATTATTCTTATTCTTTTGGGTTAGTATGGAGCATTGTTCTAGAAATTAAGTTAGAGAGGTTAGATATGTAGATATGTAAGGTTAACATTTAGATATGTAAGTTTTTTTTTTTTTTTTTCAAATT
>ML800926.1:242670-257559 GCA_009831015.1 Picea engelmannii | reverse complement strand
TAAAAACAACTAACCAAAACCTAAATCTAAATTTTAGATTTAATGGTAACATATGTATTACCCTGTAACCTAATATGTATTACCCTGTAACCTAAAATGGAATGTTGTTTTGGAGGATGCCTTTTATTACTGTGTAACGTGGTAGACGTGCAACGTTCCATGTGTACCGTAGAGCTTGAGCTTTAGAGAAAAACTGGATAGTTAGAAGTTTGTTGAAGAATTTTGCCGTGATAGAATTGGTATGAGGGAACACTTCAAATGTGAAACTGTCATATATGAGAGTTCATCCTGAGAACTTAGGAGTGTCGTAATTTTTTTTTTCAATTTTCAATACAAATTAAAAGTCCCATCCCTAAAGCCAACCAGTAATCAACAACTAGCATATGTACATTTCAGATGGTGTAATTAATTCGCCATCACCAAATAGCCTAAGCTGTTCGATTAGTTCCGTCCACTATGGCATCGTGTGAGAGCAGCATTTGGTCGACATTAGAGCACTGATTGATTCAGTCAGTCGGTATCCACCTCACGGAAAGGCAGTGGAACGGTATTCACAGCTCTGAACTTACCCACATTGTTCAGATGCTCATTCTCTAACCTGAACAGCAACCACAAGCAATCTTACTGGTTATATTCACTTTGGGATTCATGACTAAACATGAAAAAAATAAAAATTAAGTGTACTCTCATATATTTGTTTTTGTTGCATGCAGTGTTGTTGATTGGTTATTGAGATTTTTGGATATAAAATGTGTGAAGAGTTTTAAAACATTTAAAGACTTTTTCCAAAACTCTTTACATAGTTATATTAAAAAATCTCAATAAACATTTATGATAAACTGTGAAAATTGATATCTATAGAAGTTTTAATGACAAACTGTGAAAATCTATACATTTGATGATTTGATGTATTGTTGATTTCTATAAAAATTTCAATAAAGTTTTTGAAAACTCTTTTTATTCAAAAATCTTATAAATATTAATGACTAACTATGAAAACCTACAGACTTGAATGTATTAAATGCATTATTGATACCTATAGAAGTTCCAATGACCTCGTCTAATGACCTCAAGAGATGCCAGAGCAAACTGAGTCACCCTGTACTCAGAATTTCCCATTTTGAAGTGCATCACCGTTTGCACCCATGCAAGCCGAAGGAAGAAATTGAAAGCCTGCAATGATTCATTTGATTAGGGAAAAATTTAAAGCCTGCAATCATTCATTTGATCAGGGAAACTGGTGTTAAGCTTAATTTGAACAATGTTCGATATGTGTTAAGAAATCGATATGCGTTAAGAAATCAATTTGGTTTGTTCAATGTGTAAGTCTGAAACCAATTTCCCTCTTTTGTTTGAACTTAGGCTTCGCCACTACCACTAAGCCAAAGAATGTGCAGATAGGTTGCTTACCATCGAGACGAAATACACAGTCTTGTACTTTATAATGAGTTCATCCCTGAGCCATGGATTTTTTGAGCGCGGGTTAAGCAATCCCCAATCTCTAACAAAATCCCAGTATAGTTGATATACAGTTGCAATAGTTGATGTGATCACAACGAGTGCTAACAAGTATTTATTATGGGGCTGGTTTGCAAATGTTAACCTTGCCCCTGCTGCAATCATAGCTGATACATATTTTCCCAAATTGGCAAGATGGCTCACATCTCCTTCCTCAAACCATCTCCTTGCACACTTTAAAACAATAAAACAAATCAGAATTAGAATGGCCAGCCTCATATCGTTATATAATTAAGTTAGTATCTGATCAAAATGTTCAATTTAATTCTAATTTTAGTAATTGTACTGAGAGAGGGAGGTGGTCTTACAGCCAGGGTGGGAGAGATCTCCATGTATCACTTGTGTATGAAAAAATAACCAGCAGCTAAAGTTTAATGTCAAAAAGGAAAAAAACCAACCAATTTAAATAGCATGATACATCTTAACCAGGGACGTTTTAAGCTACCAAAGGGTTTGCACCTGGTTTTTCTTTATCCTTTGGTTTTTTCTTACCCTAATACCATGAACATCCAGGATCAAAATTAATACAATAGTAATATTTCTATCTAGAGTTGGACAGGTCAGGAAAGCCAACCTGCATCGCACGCCAATAATAGGGCAGGAATGAAATAACATAAGCCATCTCCTTGTATGACTTATTATTATCGCAAGCACCATAATCGTGTGTTGCAAAACTTCCTGCCAGGTAATAACATGCTATATACTCTAAATGTCTGAGCAGGGGAATCTGAAAATCAATATTCCAGAAACGAACATTTAGGTCAACCAGTCCATTTCGTTTTGGAAAGAGAGGATAAAAACAATGAATTGTGAAAAGCCAAAAATTACCTGACTCGTTAGTTGATCGGCCATGAAAAAATCTGTCATCACCACCTACAAACAGTAGTGTCAGTCAAGCTATGAACTTTTTTTTCTCTTTTAACAAATAACAGATTGAAATCAATCGAGAGAAACTGTAAAATTCATCGGGTGCGAGAATTACTTTATATAATGGCGCAAGCATAATGTTTCTTATGACTTTAAGAAAGCAAAACCGGCTTGATCTATAAAGAATATCAATTGGGCAGAAGAGCACACCAGCGAAGACCTGCCAGTTTCCAGTCAAATGTTAGGTCAGGGGATTTCAAAAACATATGATTTATAATATCGATTAATCTGCTCCTTAACTTTTGAAAGAAAAAACGAAGGTAACTAGAGGATCGTGAACGTACCAGCAGAGTTAGTGCGGGAATTGCATCTATCTCATCTGGAGAAAATCCCTTCAGCCGTAATGTTAGATGTACTACCATACCCCCTACCACTACTGTCATAAAACTCGAACAGATCAAGAACACATCTCGATATGTCAGTTCTGTCTTTGGTGAAAATTCAAATATGAAGCTGTAGTTGATTCTTGTACTCCTCCACATGAAGATATTGCACCCATATAATAATATATGCAGATTTAATAACGCTAACATGCTGCAAACACATGCCAACATTTTCTTTCGTTAGATAACATAGAAGATTCACTGTGGTTATAATGATTCGAGTTTCCACGTTTCCACAGTGGATATCAAAAGCAGAACAGCCAGCCATACATCTAAAAATTCCAACTGCAACATCATTTCATTTATTTCACGAATTGACCATAAAATAATGTTAGAATAATGGATTGAACTTTGTAATAGGGTGTAATAAGTTTCTAAACAAAATTCTAATATTAGAAACCTATTACACAGTTCAATTCAGAAAAAATTCTAACATTCTAACCTATTACACTATCCTATTACACAGTTCAATTTAGAAAAAAAAAAAAAAGTAACATTATGACTAACCAGAAAAAATCTAACATTACGAACATTATGATTAATAAATTGAACCGAGTCATTATGACTAATAGATTGAACTGAGTAATAGGATTATTACACAGTTCAATCCAGAAAAATTCTAACATTTGAAACTTATTTCACAGTTCAATCTAGAAAAAAAAATTTAACATTATGACTAACCAGAATAAATCTAACATTATGACTAATAAATTGAACTGAGTAATAGGGTGTAATAAGTTATTATACAGTTTAATCCAGAAAAAATTTAATATTGGAAACCTATTACACAGTTCAATCCAAAAAATTTCTAACATTTGAAACCTATCATACAGTTCAATCCAGAAAAATTCTAACATTCTAAACCTATTACACAGTGTAATCCAGAAAAATTTTAACATTTAAAAACTGTTACACAGTTCATTTCAAAAAAATTCTAACATTCTAAACCTATTACACAATTCAATCTAGAAAAAATCTAACATTATGATTAACAAAAAAAAATCTAACATTATAACTAACCAAAAACAATCTAACTAACCACTAATTATGGAAACTTACATTCTCATAAAATAATGATTTTATTATCAATCACATTAAATAATGCCTTTATTATCAATCACATTAAAGCATACTCCAATATACTATTTGAAATGAAGTCAGGTAGTATGTAGATGTTATATTTTTATTTTAAAAATAATATTTAACAATCCAATACTATCTAATTCCAATAATATCTCATAAGAGTTAAGTGTTGAATTCAATAATATCTTTAGTGCATGGTTTTTAAAATTTTGTTTTAACTTTCAAAATCTTAAGTTTAATGGAAGAATATGTTACAGATGAGTTTCATTCTCTAACTTATTTAATGCTAAAGTAGGTTCTTCTTGATGATGAACCTGCTTTAGTATTAAAACACTTTAGAGAATAAAACTCACCCACTACAAATAGATGTTATATTTTTATTTTAAAAATAACATTTAACAATCCAATACTATCTAATTACAATACTATCTAATAAGAGTTAAGTGTTGAATCCAATAATATCTTTAGTCCATGATCTTTAAAATTTTGTTTTAACTTTCAAAATCACAAGTTTAATGGAAGAATCTGTTGTAGATGAGTTTCAATCTCTAACTTATTTAATGCTAAAGTAGGTTCATCTTGATGATGAAACTGCTTTAATATTAAAACACTTTAGAGAATAAAACTCACCCACTACAAATTTCTTTATTGGATAATTTGCAATTGTAAAAAAATAATAATTTTAGAATTTGTTTTTTTACTTATTGCATTTTTTAAACAAATCTAATTATAATAGGTAAATGTTATATTTTAATTAAACAAACAAAATATAATTCATTTAAAAAAGATTTATCATTTATTCAAATCATCTTATTTTTAATTTTAGATTTCCTTTAAATACAAAATTTTAAATATGAATTTTGAAAGAAAAAATTATAAATGATAAATTAGTAAAGTATATTCATTTTCTTTTTATTTCACATTATTTCTTGTTGGTTAGGAGTTCATCTTCCTTACACATAAAGAAACATATTAATAACCAAAATTTTGGAAGACCAACCACTTATTTATTTCAAGTGACTTGGTTTTCTTAAATAATAGTGATGAATCAACTTACACTCTCATTTAAGATAGAAGCCAATTATCATTATCCTCACTATTTGTTGACAACTAAATTTTGATCACAATGATAATTTATTAAAGTGAATAAGTTAAATGAATTCAATAAATAGATTTTATGGTATTAATAGTAATGTTTATTTAAATATTTAACTATAAAATTAATTAAAATTTATTTTTTCTATATATTTTGAAAAAATAATAAGTTTTAGGAATGATTATTATTTATAAGAATGTGAATAATTAATTTTATAATTAATGTATTTGTTTAATTTTAATATAATTAAATACTTTATAATAATAATTTTTGTTTTTAAATAAATAAACAACCCTTTATTTCCTAATATTAAATAATAATATTAGCAAAGTGTCAAAATTTTTTTATTTACTAAAATAAAATAATAATGATAGCAAAGTTTTTTTAAAAATAAAATAAATAGTATTAGCAAAGTTAAAGTTATAATGTTTATCTATTTTTCCTTTTCTACATTTATTAAAAAGATTTTTTACATTTTTTAAAATATAATCCAATTAAAAATAAAAACAAAAATCTGAAAAAAAACAGAATGTGAGGAAAAAGCCTCTTTAGAAGAAAAAGAAAAGAAAAGAAAAAAAAAGATCAAGATCTTTCAGATTATTAATGTGAATTTGAAGGTTAATATCCTAAATACATCCAAGGGGATAGAGATATTCTTAACAAAGTTATGCTATTTAGTGTTATGAACACTATATACACTGATTAGCTAATTAAACATAATCTAAGTTGCATTGGATTATTGTGCTAAATATGTAAATACATATTCAACCAAAGTATCTTAAGCATATAAGATAGAATGATGTGAAGGTATAACCACAATAAATTAAAGATAGACTTTCTCCTATAAGGTAATTTTTCTAAATTAAACTCCACTAAAAGGCATGTAGAGACTCCATGAATCCAACAACTTTGATTCCAATAAGGAATTGGTATTTCATATAAATCTTGGACTATGACATTTCGACTTATGGTTAGTCATTGTGAAACCTTCTTTAGGGGATGGCTTGAGGTTGAAAAGAAGAAAGAGAAAAAACATAGGATCAAGGATTATTTTTCAATGGGATAGAAACCAAATGTCCATATATATGTAAGTATAATATATACATGACCAATATAATTTCCATTCAATGTTTGAATAGATGTCATGATTTTTTTTTCTTTGGAAAAAAATAAAATTGTGATAGAGAATATGTGAATAAAGTTTTTAACTAGTAGTACATCTAATTATTTTCCTATTCCTTCTTACACAAAATTTCCTAAGGATTTTTGTGTGAGATCTTTCCCAAGAGTGAATGAATATGAAGAAAGGATCTAGATGATTATAGAAGCTTCCTTATTGACTTGCACTAAACATGTGAAAAATATGGCTCCACATTGGAAGGCATGCAAGACATGTTACATGTGTCACATTTTGTTTGAGGTTACATGGCATCGAACATGTGGGTTGTGTAGGCTTGTCATGTGTTGTTGAGTATGGCACAATATAAATGTTTCAAAGACTTTGTTTGTGGTATGTTGATTAGTTGTTGATCAACTTGTGTAATTGTGATGCTGAAAATTATGCTATGCACAAAAGAGTCACATATAAGTCCACATGCACATTAATTTTTCCTAATACTAATATTTGTGCTATTATAGTTGAATTTTTCAAAAGTAAACTAAGTGTTAAGTAGGATTGAGAAGTTGCGTCCTAAAGAGGTGCTATGTGAAAAAATATGTAGACTGTTGTTCATATAAAAACATCTCAATATTTAGACAAGCATAAGGATAAGAAAAACAAACTATGTGTTGAATAGGATTGATAAGTTGTGTCATGAAGAATAAGGATACAAAATGTTATTACTCGATAACAATAAAGTATTTACTCTGTAGATCCCCTTATATAGATTGTAAATGGCCACATCACTAGTAAGTTTCATTACTACATCCATGATGGAGTTATCACCATACAACTTAGGTGGACCACCTTTTAACAATTGAGAGTGTGATGTAGTATTTAGATGATCTTATGCATCCCATCATAATGATAAATTACTAATAAGTTTTAAGTGAATTTATATGGTGAGCACTAATTGTATAGTGCAACTATTCATGTTAGGAGATTATATTTGGTTGGTAATTTATTTTCTTCGTAATTAGATTTTTTTCCATAGTCATCTTTTTAAAAATCATTTCACACAACAAAAATCACTATTCTTCATTTTTAAATTTTACATATTTTTCTATTATCTTTCTTAAAATTTAAGATTCATATCAGAAACACTAATTTTCACTTTCAAACTTTACATAATACCCTTAAATAAATTTTCATAACAATGAGTATATTTTCAAATTTATTTATTTCAAACAATTGCAAATATTTTTTTTATGTTAATTAAATTTTTCTAATAATATATAGTTGATAGGAATGATTATTATCTTCCCACAAACATTCAATTCCCACTAATAATTTGTTAAACTAGTTAACTACACCCTATTTTCAGTTCTTCCAGGGATTACTTCATATACCAAAACTTGAATTCCTTTCCTTAAATATTTTATTTTCAGTTCTTCCAGGGATTACTTCATATACCAAAACTTGAATTCCTTTCCTTAAATATTTATGCCTGCTTAAAGTAGTCTAGACACCATACTTAAAAAAAAAATGACTTCCAAGAGAAATAAAAAAAATTCTCAATCAAACCTGAAAACTGGGTAAAAAGTTGCGATATAGCCAGCATTATCGCGATCTCTGTATAAGCCGGTTAAATGAGCCAATATAGCATACCCAACAAATAGAGCTAGGAAACATCCTGTGAAGATCCCTGCAGTACAAATCCTTCCGATGATCATAACCATATTATATTAAAAAAAAATTACATTACGCTTATGTAGATTATTAGCTTGAGGCTGTTAGCATATTGCGATAATGACCAGAATGAATCTATAGTACTATAGATCATGGAGGATACGAGTACCAGTGAAAAAAGTCACAGCATGGGAATCCTTTTTTTCTCTTGGCCTCAGAAACTTCATGGCCTTTTTGCGGTCATCCTCCATGAAATATTTAATGAATGTAGATTCAATATCATCTGCTAATTTTATGGCCTGTGCGACATTATTGATGATTCCAAAATTAGAAGCCAAACGAAATTGTGTTATTTCATCATATATTGAATAAAAATACCATAATATAATAGTTTGAATTCACACACTAGTGCTGTGCTACTATATTTTAAATCTACATTGCTGAAAAGCTTCACTATTATGTCCAAATCTCTTACCTTATCAGAACTATTGAAATATGATCTCTCAACTGCTTTTAAATAAACAGGAGCCGCTTGTTGGTCGCTCACCTGCAAAATGTGATCACAGACAAAAGGTAAGTGAGCTTAATATATAGATGTATCCATACAAATATCAATAGTCTTACATTATTTTCCATTCACAAAATGAACTGTGGTAGTCCCACTGTTACTCATAACAGTGCAGTCAAATTCAAATTGGAGCAACATGAGGATTTGAAAGATAACAAATTAAAAAACAAATAGATATATCAACGATGTTTTAAATATAAGAGGATAAACCATAAGGTTTCTGGGATGGTTGGTTCATCCAATATTTGAGATAGGTCAGTAATCCCAACTATTAAAATTTAAAAGAATTTGGCTACTAACCTTACTCTGAATGCAAACCTTTCTCACATCTATTTATATGGAAGAGTAAAACTCACATGAGGCATGCAGTAAAAATTTGCAATTTTAAGAAAAATAAGCATGTCGACTTGGGTTACCTTGTCGAATTTCTTTAGTATCTTTCCAAAGGCAACCATGTTCAAGGAACTGCCATGCCAACAGAATCACCATCTAAATTAATCAGTTTACTTAGAAGAAACACAGTGGCAGCTTAGATTTATGTTTATTAAGTTAATATCCATAATATTGTTATTGTTAACTGACAAGCATTGCTGACCTCTGTAGGTCTGTGTATGATATGATCAACCAACCTGTAGGTTTTAAGCAAGCCAAGGCCTTTGTAGAGCTCTACAAAAGCTCCACGTATCATTTTCTCGGCATGCTGCATCTTCTTCTTATTAATTCTGGTGTTGCCTGATCCTCCTTGAAACAATGCATCATCTTTTTTGGTAGATTGATTCGCCAAATCTTCCCACAGCATTTGCGTGATGGCCGAAACGGTTCGGGACGGTGTGGTCGCCGGAATGTCGACCCTCATCTGCCGACTTAGGGTATTGCCGATTCTTCCACTCCCAGCGCTCCCCGATTTGCCTTTCACATATAATTTCACGTTCCCCTTTTTAGGCTTCGATCGAGTTCCAGAGAGACGGGAAGGAGAATCCACAAACGTCACGCCGTTCTTTTCAAAAACAGCTGCAACCACATCGTCGTCCTCCTTTTCACTCGTGACACTTCCCTCTGTAGAATCAAATTCGCACCAATCATTGCTTAGCTCAGTCGTTTTCCCATAATATCAATAATGACAAACAATAACCATGGAGCAGCAGTGCGTCTCTAGTAATTTCAATAACAACAAACAGCAAGTGTCCAACAGTAGAGTAATTGAAGAGTAATTGAAGATTCTATGGGCGAATATATGTGAGAGAGTCAAAATGTTTATTGCTCAATTAAAAACTAATTTTCATCAACTATTAAATGCGATTAAATGCGATGTGAAATTGGCAGTTGGAAAAGATTAAAAGAAATTTGGGAAGAAAAGAGTGTGTATGTTTTGTATCTATGGAAAAGTGGATATAGAAAAACATTTCGTTTTAGAACAGCAGACTAATGGAAGATCCTATATAAACATAGCCTTAGGCTAAAAATTCTACGAAATGAAGATTTTTTCAGGGGATATTTACCCGAAATTTCGCCAGAAATTGTTGGATTCTGATTATTTCTGTAGAATCCTAGTGACTTGGGAGTTTTTCAGCATGTTGAATCTATTTCTGTATTCAGAAATGAATTCTGAACAGCAAAAAAAAGTGATTCGATTCCGGTGAAAAAGCCATTTCGTAGAACAGTTAGCCAAAACCTATAACATATAGGGGCCAATATATCTTGGAGAGTCAAAATGTTTATTGCTCAATTAAGAACCAATTCTCATCAACTGAGATGTGAAACGGGCAGTTTGAAAAGACCAAAAGAAGCTTGGGAAGAAAAGGGTGTGTATGTTTTGAACCTCTGGAAAAGGGGATACAGAAAAACATTTCATTTTAGAGTGTGAAGCCTTGAAAGACAATAAAACAACTATATAAATATCTTGACAGCTAACTCTTAGGATAATTTATTCAACCAAAAGACACAGCAACAAGCAATAGGCATCCAATATTTCTATATACACCACAAGCTTTTTAGCATCCAGTTGCTGAAATATTAAGCATCCAATATTTCTATACACACAATAAACAATTGGCTTTTAGTTGCTGTAGAAATATTAGCCAGAACCATGAAAATTCCCTGAAATCATGACAGTAAAAGTGGAACTTTAAAATTTCACAGTTCTAGCCTTACTCTTCATAGATCACCCTTTTCTTCAGAGTTACTTCATACTTCCCAACATTCTGAGCAATCAGTACAAGTTACTCAGTATTGAATATTGCGACCGATGGATTATACGCCTTCTCATCTGAATTGCTACACAAATCTATATCATTAAAAAAAGAGAAGGGCTAAAAATAAACCTACCGTCTCTGGGGGGCGACCGTCCTCCGTATCTGGTGGAGTCTGAGCCGCTTTCGCTCCCTCCATGACTTGAAGATGATTTCTTGGACGACCCCTGATCGTTGACGATGGCTTTGAGGTCGATCAAGATTTGCATCTGCCTCTTCAATGTTTCTCCTCTTTCCAGAAACTCTGCTTCCTTATTTCTGTAGAATTGATTAACTTTGTTCAATTCTGCATCCAGCCTGGCAAAGAAGGCCTTGGCCGCGTCCGCTTGTTCGAAGAGCTGTAGCAACTCTGTTTCGTACACGTCTCCTCTAGCAGAGGCTGAGATCCTGCGACGTACCTGCATGAACGTCCATTTCAACAATTAATCAAATCAGACGTTACAGTTTTTCCTTCGTTTTTCCTTCAACAACCAAAACTACTTTTAAAAGATAAATGTTACAACAAAGAAAAGCAATCTGAAAAGTAGTGACAGATCATGATCCCACTTTGGGCGTTAATGCTTTAACGCAATTTTAGTTTTGAAAGCAATATATATTACAATATTCTTCCAAAAGATACACGTAATTATTGTGGTGGCAGTCCACCTGTTAAAGACCTTTTTCTTTTCACCTATAATTTCAAATTGACTATCAAACATTTAAAAAACAAATCAGAGCATGCTGATAGTGATCTTCGCTGAATCACACCAGCTCAAAAGGGTTACCAACAGAAATACATTACTCAAAGCTATTTGCTGTAATCAAGTTATTGACAATGGGGAATGCTGGTAGGCTCTACGTCTCCACCTGGGGAAAATAATATATGCTTCAAAATATTGAGATCAAAATTCTTACGTCTCTGCTCTTGAAGACGACCTGAAAATCGATCTATTCGAGTTTGGAAATCAGATTCACAAATCTTCTCATAAAATTTTCTTCAAAACTTGTCAGAATTTTTTCTAAAGCAATTCAGACTGTCTAACCATATATCACAACAGTTTAGAATAGTCGTTCTCAACTCCACATTGTTCAAAACCAGAATTTGTGCCTCTGCAACAAACTTCTCACATGCAAATCAAAATCTTCATTGAACAAACCGCATATGCCATTATCAAAACAGATTTTCTTAGCCAGGATTCTCAGGATCCTCATGCAATAGGAAAAAAACTTGAGACGAATCATTTTCAAAATACATGAAATCGTTTTGAGATTATCTGCCCATATTCCATACCAATTTTTCATGATTTTGGATGGTTCATTTAAATCGGATGATTAAGTGACATAACCCATATTCCATACCAATTTTTCATGATTTTTGATATTAACAAAGAATTTTTCTTCATAACTGTTGATAGTTCATTGCTGATGATAATCAAAATTTAAACAAATTGTAACTGAATGTAGCTCAACATATCTCTTCATCAATCATCACCTTCAAAACTTACACCCCATAAAATACAAATACATGATAATCTTTATCGCTAAAAACATGAAAAACCACCAGAAGTTTCCTTCTACTCAGCAATCTTCTTTCTTTCAGAAAAAAACACAAAGCTGCACACAGAGAACAAAACAAGTTCCTCAGCACGCTATTTTCTCATCTCGTGAGTGTGAGATCTCAACGAAACGCCAAATCCCATAAGCCCATAATCGTCAGTAAAGCCTTTCAATCAACCAGAAGAATATAATTGACAACCGATAGATCCAAGGCCACAGACGAATCCAAAATAACAGACCCAAAAAAAACAAAACAGCCATATTTACGTCTCAATAAACAAACCTTATTCTCTGGAAAAACCAACGTAGAATTATACACATTCTGCAGGTTATATATATTATATGTTGATGTTTTAAATATAGATTTTAGGGTCACCTGAATGGCATCACCATCTCTGGACGCTCTGGGTATCCAAGCTTTGGTCTTTTCCTTCAAAAAATCTATAACGGATTCCAATTTTGAGCAGCCCAAAATGGCAAGCCCCGCTCCAGGACCACCAGAATCATGAGCTTTCATCCAAGGCCCATTCTTACGAAGGAGCTTGATTTTCTTAACATCCTTCTTCAACAGCCAGTAATTAACGAAGGCTCCTTTCCACTCTGGTATCAACTGGGCCTCGAGCTGCTTAGAAAACTTCACCATTTCGTCTCCTCCAAAGATTTAAGCAGCCTCCGAGCTACCATAACATACCCAGCACCAGAGAAAGAAAGAGAGAGCGAGCCTAAGTGGAATCCAAATCCAAAGAGAAAAGGCCCAGCAGCCCAGAATTTATGTGCAACCCCACTATGCACAGTAACATAAAAACTTTTGACACAAAAGTCTGTTGATACATATTATTAAATTGGCCTGATAGTGTGTCAAACGTGCACTGGATTTTCGTGAAGCACGCCTCTGTTTTCTTCTGAATTCATAATTCCCCTGCGTCTATTGGCCCGGGAGATTCAGAATAGTATTCAGTCGCTTCTTTTTCTAAAGAATCCATTCGTTGGCTTGATTTTAGCATCAGATCTTCCCAACAGTAAACATGGGCCATCAGCATTTGGGATTGTTTAATACACGGCACAATTGCATGGGTTAAAAGACTGTTCATGGCAAACAGGACTTGGTGCTTCCCTGACTTTCTGAAAGGTATGTTAATGCCATTACGCTATATTGCATCAAGCCTGAAAGACCTGAGGGATCCCATTCAGCCAACACTAGACCGACAGCACTGCGATTATCTACGTGGCGGAGCCGTCTCCCTTTTTTTCTTCCCTCCCACCTAAATCTGCATGACCACCCTCTCCATCAAACTTTTCTAACTGTAATTCACATTTTTCATTGGCCTTTGAATGGCGCGTGGAACCGGTTGATACCTAGTATTGGAAAGCCTTATCATGTGGCCATGCCATTCTCAAGCTGGAAAAACAATTAATGTGGCCTAAAATGTTAAATGTATAAATGCCCCAATCACAGAGGAGAAGTCCAATTAAATTAATCATGGATGGAGAAGTTCCACTACAACGTTGCTACTGGAGGGGAGTGGTGGAAAATTGCTGGATTTTGCTATCCAATGAAAGGAAGCTTAGTTGCTTATTGCCTTTTGGTGTAACCAATAAAGGATGGCCCCGTTGTGCTAGTGGTAGTGGTAAACAACAATCTGGTCTGCTGTTTACCTTCTTTATTTGTTTTTTTGTGGTGTATGACTTGGACTCTATACTTTTCAGTGGATTTTATGATGATTAATTACAAGTGGGCTGGCCTTTTCAGTGGGTTCTCTTTATCTAATTACGTGGCCTAAAAAGCAATTTATATGCCTCTAAAAACAATAATTCTACAAACTTGGTGGATTTTTAAAGGGCAGTCCTAAAAGTTAGGAAGTACTATCCTACTATCCTTCTTCTTAAGTGTTTTTAGAATTTTTATTTTGAGATTAGTCAAAATCAAATCTACCAATTAGTCCAATCAAATCTATCAATTATAGTTTAGGAAGTATTATCCTTCTCCTTTTTAGGTGTTTTTAGAATTTTTGATTTCAGGTTTAATCCAAATCAAATTTACAAGTTGCAGATTTCCATTAAAAAAATGCAAAAATTGTAATGATGTTTAGAATTTTTTTTCATGTCAAACCTAATTTAAATCAAACCTACACCAATTACTAATTCTCATAGTTTAAAAATAATACAAAACTTACAAAAATATCCTTAAGAGAATAATTTTATTAAGGTTTAGTGTTTTCCCTTCCTAGATGCCCTTAGCATCTTTTCATTAAGTTACATTGTCTTGAAAATGCAAAAGTGACAAAGATGCCCTTCTAATATTTTTAAAGTTTTAGTGGGTGTGAGTTTTGTAGAAAGCCACCATTGGTCCCACCATTTTGTAACTTGAGTTTTGGGAGTTATTTAAATGTTTAGATGATGTAATCATATCTCAGGCACTTATAATCAAATTATGTGAGTCATGTTGGTCCCATTTTGTACCTTGATTTGCGTGTTATGTAAATGTTGAGTTGATGTGACCATATCTTAGTTACTTATAGGTAAATTATGTTGGGTACATGGTTAGTGAGGATATATGTGACCATTGAAAAGTTAGCTAGGTTAACACTTTGATATGTGAGTTGTAACTTTTCTTTCCATTATTCTTATTCTTTTGGGTTAGTATGGAGCATTGTTCTAGAAATTAAGTTAGAGAGGTTAGATATGTAGATATGTAAGGTTAACATTTAGATATGTAAGTTTTTTTTTTTTTTTTTCAAATT
>ML800926.1:218676-242383 GCA_009831015.1 Picea engelmannii | reverse complement strand
TTTTAAATTAATCTTACATTATGAATTGATTTTTTAATCAAAATAAACATGATACTCCTAATAATCTCCTTTAATATGTATTAAAGATACTTTTTCTCTAAATTCAATGTTAGATATATAAGGGTTATGATGCATAATACATGTTATTTAAAGCTAAAACAATTTTGTTTCCAAATCAAATTACATTCCTATTGAGGGAAACACTTGGTAGGAAAGAATTTGCATGTGTCATTAGTCAATCACTACTTTTCTTGCGCAAACACATTTGTACATTTTAGTGAAATGAATCCGCTTTTTTTTTCCAAGAAAAATTATCTCAAATTTATATAGGGTATAAATTCGTTTACAAAGTGCTGTGTCCATAGCAGTACTACTCCAACACCCATGCTCAGTAGCAAACAAAGCAACACAACCCGCTGTGAACAAGGGAGACTAAGTGTACTATATCAGGAAATTCCTTGGTATATAAATTCCTTGTTATAGATATTGATTAGGTGGGGAGGTTAGCATTTGATAATTAGATAATAGTCTTGCATCTCATCTTCACAATAGTAACTATTATTGGGAAAGGAGTAGGTCAACATTTTATTCAATTTAGTCAATATCACTTGAATTATTTGATTGACATCAAGTCATTTTTTAGCCAAATCACATGTTTATTAACTAATGATTTTTAAAATCATATTCTTTTTTTAAATCAAACAAAAAAACTTATTGAGTTTTTTTTAATAAATAAAGATTCTTTCACTAAAACTCATTAAACACTTTTTCTTTTTGAACCAAGTCAACATACTTGTAAATTTTGTGGATACGTTCAACATGCCTATTTTCTAATATCTTCACAATACCATATAATCATGATAACTACAATCTCTACCTCCCTACAACATATGTCTATATTCCTTTCTAGATCAAAATACATGTCCATTTTATTGGAATAATACAAACACCACATATCACTTTTATAAGAATAATACAAACACTAATTTTTGAAAGGACAATACAACACACATATCACTTTTATAAGAATAATACAAACACTAATTTTTGAAAGGACAATACAATACACATGTCCATTTTCTATAAATTGATAACAAGAAAGCATACTAATATATTCACAATAGTGTAATCATGATAGCTACAATATCTCTCTACCTCCGTGTAAGATATGCTTACATTCCTTTTTAGAACAAAATACATGTCCATTCCATTTTATAAGAATAATACAAAAACCATGTATCAATTTTATGGAAATAATACAAACATTACTTCCCTACAAAATATGCCTTCATTCTTTTTTAATAGAAAACACAAATCCATTACATGGAAATAATAAAACACCACATCTCAATTTTACGGAAATAACCTAAACCTTGATTTTCTTGGGACAATACATTACATATGCCCATTTTAACAAGAAAACATAAATATCATATACCTCCATATAAGTTTCAATTACAAAAAGAAAGGAAAAATGAATAAAAAATTACATCAAAATAAAAAATTTCATTAAAAACAATCTCAAAATATAGAATTACAAGTAATCAATATCATATCAATATTTTCCTTAACTTTTTTACTTACAATATGGACCTCAAATTAACAAAAATTTGGGAGTGTTGAGTACTTCTATTAACAACATGGTCATGTACAATAAAATATTTAAACACAATTTTTCCATCCTATAATTCTTCACAAACAAAATGATATTTCCCTTCAATATGCTTGGTTTATTGAATTTTTTTTAGTAAAAGATAACTTTGCTCATTATAAATTAGATTTCTGTTTTAATTATGTGAGAAATCTGTTTTAATTTTGTGAGAAATGTAATTTTTCAACTATTGTGAAGATTTTGTATTCAATTTCTATTATTTCTATTGTAAAAACTTGTATTCAATTTTATTAAAGAAAAATAAAATAATAATTTGCTCCAAATAACACCATGTATCAAGATGGAACATATATAATCATATGTTGCTTTCATATTATAGTAGTCACTAATTGTGAGAGCAGCTTCCATTGATTAAAGAATTAGTTAACTTAACAAATCTTCTAAACTAAAATTATTATTTAAATACAATTAGTTAACTTAGCAAATCTTCTAAACTAAAATTATTATTTAAAACATATTCAATACCAAAATAATAGAACCTTTATAAAACCTTTAATATATAATGTAAAATGTGTTGTCCTCATGGAGTTAGAGATGAATCTAAAAACCATACAAAAAATGAAATACCAAATTTAATGATAGTGAAGTATGCATTCTACCCATTAACTATTTATATAATATACTATCCACTTTTTAATTAAACAATTAACATTAAATTTTAAATGATATTATTTCTAATTTTGACTTCTAAGATAAATAAACCGGCCATGAGTTTAAGCTATCTATACACAATATTATAATAAATATTTATTATTTAAAACACCTATTCATTGCGGTCCTTGCATAAATAATTTTTTGGTAATGTATTTAAATAGATGGGATCCCAAGCGCAAAGGCCTCATTATTCAAAAATAATGATTTGATAGTAGAATTGAAACATATGATGTAGTGTTTAAAAAGGGTAATGGCCTTACCACTTTGATCTATGTAGGAATCCTTTGCAAAAAAAAATTGGATTCATTTCTAGTACGGGTTATTGTTCCAAGTAGAGATATTAATCAAGGATGATTTAGTTCTCTAGTATGATTTATTTGTAACGTGTATAATACTCATACAAATTAAAATTTCTTCTAACTAATTAATTACATATAATTTATTAGCTACCATTTAATTGTTATTTATTATTTTAAATTTGATGCATCTACAACATGTTAAAAATCACATAAATGTAGTAAATAGCTTATTACAATAACATATAAATCATTCTCAATTATAGAGTTAATAACATATAAATCATTCTCAATTATAGAGTTAATGTAAAACAAATAAACTCATAATACAAACATAAACAAGATAATTTTTTTTTTTTTTTATAAATAGTTGTGCAACCAACTACTTGGGACAGACGTTCCACCCAACCATAGACTTGTCGTTCCTAATTTTAATAACAAGTCACCCTCGAGATGGGGCTATAAATCCACAAAAGAGGGTGGTCTCTCACTGTGCACTCACATCTCATAAATCCCACAACTCATTGATATTCTCCTACAACTATCCCGATTTTCCACTAACTCTCTTCCTCTCGACCTACCCAATCTAAGGAATGTACCCCTTCACAGTTCTCAGTCCCTTGAGCATCTCATTCGTTTATCAAGGTCTCTGTGTTATAGGTAACCAATAATCTCTCTGTTGGGAACTCAATGGAACTTGCTGCTAGGAAAACTACCAACAAACAACAAAAAACACTTGTTGTTTCACTACAACTCACATAGGAGTTCAATCTTCAAGCCCGACAACTTCATTCTTCAGTATTCAACTCCAAAACTCTCCAGATACACTCCAAAATTTTCTATAATTCTCCCTTCACAGATGCTCCAACTCCAAGCTCTCTTTCTTTCTCTCTACTTATTGTTCATGCCCAAAAAATGAATGTGTAAAACTGTTGTAGTTACCCATACAAATTTCTGTTTTTTGGATTGCTTTCTTGTCTCACACACTTCCCCAAGTGGATTGTAGTAATCCCCCATGCTTCGAATAACTATGGGATGTGACTTCTCACACCCACCCTCTTACATGCATTCGATGATTGGATTTTGGGACCTAACCATGCTTCGAAAGACCTATGAATGATCTGACCTTCGTCACATTTCTTGGTTCTGGCCATCCTCTAATGGCCTTTATCTTCTCAAGATCCACTACTATCCCTTGTACTGAAATTATATGCCCCAAGTAATGGATTTTCTTTTGATAAAAGATGCACTTACTTAGCTTAGCATACAAATTATGCTCTCTTAAAACTTACAACACCATTTTTAAATGTTGATCATGTTCCTCTTCTGACTTAGAGTAGTTGATTATATCATATAGGAAGACAATAAAACGCCTGTCTAGCTACTCCCTAAACACTCCATTCATCAAGCACATGAAAATTGTTGGTGCATTTGATAGCCCAAATGGTACTATCGTGAATTCATAATGCCCATATGTTGTCTTGAATGCTATCTTGCTAATGTCTTCTTCCTTAATATTCACTCAATGATAGCCTAATCTCAATTCAATATTGGAAAATATTCTTGCACCTGTCAGCTGATCAAACAAATCATCAATTCTTGGAAAAGGATATTTATTATTTATGGTGACCTATTTAGTTGTCTGAAATCAATACACAACCTTAAGGTTCTATCTTTATTCTTCATAAAAAGAACTGGGGCACCCCAAGGTGATACACTTGGGCGTATATATCCCTTATTAAAAAGTTATTCAAGATGCATCTGCAACTCCTTCAATTTTGGTGTGCCCATCCTGTAAGGTGTCTTAGACACCAGGGTAGCTCCTGGAACTAAATCAATACAAAAAGAAATGTCTCTCTTTGGTGTAAGTTCTGGGATTTCTGCAAAAACATATTCAAAATCCCTCAAGAATGGATGCTATTCAATGCTTTCCAATTTATCTTTGGCTGCCTCTTCCATATGGGATACAAAAATTTGAAATCACTTCCCGAAACTCTTTTTCAACTGCGTAGATGGAATCTCTCTAACAACTACAGATCTTGAAATGCCTTGAATATTTCCTTGTTTCCCTTCTTCATCAAGAAACATGATTGTATTGTTGTAACATTCTAGGACAACATGGTGTTTTTCCAACCAATCCATGCCAAGACAATCATATGAACCCAATGGTATGATGTTTACATCTACCTTTGTACTGAGTCCATTCATGTCTATTGGACAATATTTAACCAACTCATTTATTTTCTCTTAGCCCTAGTGGCTAACTGAAATAACTAAGATTTCTTATGCTTACTCCTTTACAAATGAAATCTTTCCACAATGTTAGAGTTTATGTAACTATGGCTATCTCCATAATCAATTAAAATTGCTATGGGATGGTTATCAATCTTACCTTCCACTTCAATCATGGGGTATTGATATTCTGCTTGCTTGTTGTACAAGTTTTCATAAATCCTTGACATGTTTTATTGCTACTTGCATTGACCCAAGTTCTGATCTCAAATAGGTTTTCAAAAAAACTCTCAAAACTATCGGCCCTCCTAGTAAACCAGAAGGCAACGCTACGCACATAATGCACATCACAGTCTCACCCGAGATAGATTTATGGGGGACTTCAATACTTAGATGTTTGTAGTCTAGGAAGGAGTGGGGACTGTGGTTTGATTCTTTCCCTTATGCATCCTCATCATTAATCGTCCATCTACTTCTATGACTCATTCATCTTTAAACCTATGCATGCATGCATGCATGTTGTTATAACTAGTTTAACCATTCACTCTTTAGCTAATGATTAAAATAATAGTAAAATAATTCATTAACAACACATATAACACAATATTTTATCGTGGTTCACCCCTCCTAGGGTTACGTCCATAAATATCTAGATCTTCTTCTTCTTTATTTATTCTGTTGCAAAATATGTGCTACGTGCGTTACATCTCCAAGATTACAATCAAAAGGAGGGTAAGTTCCCTTTGGGAGGATGACTATATCACACCAGGATCCCCATCCTGTGACCTAACCATAAAAAAATAGCTTATTCCACTCTACCACAATAACCATAACAAAACTCACAATAATCAATAACTTCTGAACCCGAACCCTTAACCTAGACCTCCCAGGTCTTTATTTATACTACTCTATTGGCTTATAGCTGTTACAATCTTTGTCAAAAACCCTAACCCTAACATGGTTAGGCCTGTCTACATGTGTGCCATGTTGTTGTTCCTCTTGCATGTTTCTTTTCCTTCTTGTTCTGCATGTTTTTTTTCTTCCTTCTAAAGCACACGCTCCAAAAATAGACCTTCTCTTCCAAAATTAGGTCTGTGCCCAAAATATATCCTTCTTCCCAAAATAAGTTTTCTCCCAAAAATAGATCTTTATCCAAAAATAGGCCTGTGCCAAAAAACCCCCAACACTGACATGTGGCTCGACCCGAGCCACTCAGGTTGTATGTGCTCCCTATAAATCCTTCTCCAAGCTGTTGAACTTTTCTGCTAGTTCCTTCCTTTTTTCTTTTACCTGTGCAACTTTATCTGCTAGTGCCTCGACCTTCTGTGTTGTTAGCTGTTCTTGCAGCAATGTTTTTCTCTCTGTATGTTCTTGCACCATTCTTGTCTTCTCTTCCTCTAGCTCCACAATTATCTATGCTTCTTGTTTATGGAGGGGATCCAACTAGGCCTACCTTGCCTGCTTATTGATTTGCGCCATTTTCAATTTTGTCTGCAAGCTATTCATCTCCTTCCTTCCCTTCAAGAGTTCGATAATTCCCATGGTTTTCTATCGCTGCTTCAACTCCTGCATCGTAGCGCTGATTTTCTCCTCTTACTAGTCCAAGAGTTGGACCTTTTCATCCTCCTCCAAAGTAGTGCAAATCTGCACAGTTCTGTCAAATAGTTCTACGACTTCCTTGGATTCCCTTTCCATTTCATCTATCTGGAATTTCATTTTATGTTCTCTTTGCTGTCAGACTTCAGGAGTTGTAGGATTAAGTTTTTCTTTCAAATCCTCTATCTCCTGCCTATATCCCTCGATTGTCTGCGCAATGATTTTTATCTTTTTGTCTGCGCTCCTATTCAATGTTTGCACTCTCTCTGGGATGTGGTTGTATACCGATGTTATCCCCTGCTCTAGCTTGTTAGTGCATTATTTTTCCTCCTCCTTCTTTGAAGTCAACTGGTCACAGGTGATATGAAACTATTGGTTGTGGAGCCTGATTATCTTCTTGTTTCATAGGTCTTTGTTTTCAGCCATGTTTATACCCCATGAATACTGTACAACTCTCCATGCGGGGTCCGGGGGCGAAGCCCCCGCAGGAAATTTTTCCTTGTAAATGTATATTGTAATTTCATAGTAAATCTAGACCGTTCATTATAAGGTTGCAGATATGATGGTAGAAGTTATGTTAGGGTTTCTTTCCCTAGAAGGCAACCGTCTTTTATGAGGGAAATGTATTGCGGTTGTGCATCATTGGGAATATTGTATTATGAGAGAGGAGACTATGAGATAAAGAAGAGGAAGTTACAACGGGTGTGTTGTAGGTTGCATCCCTTCATTTGTTGGATAATAAAAAGGAAGGACCTGTGAATTTCTCTTGTGGATGTATCCCACACTGGGTGAACCATGTATATCTATGTCTCTATCGTATTGTGTTTTATTTCTGCATTTGCTTTTATTTTATTGCTTTGCGATCCTGTCTTTCTAACAACTGGTATCAGAGCGAAAGGTAACTTGCAGGAAAAGAAGGTTCTTGGTTTGAGTGGGAGAAATGGTGGAAGATGGAAAATTTAGGGTCGAGAAATTTAACGACCAAAACTACCAGTTATGGAGGATGCATATGGAAGATTATTTATATCAAAATGATCTATTCCTACCATTGGGTGGAATAGAAAAGAAGCTGACTGCCATGAAGGACAAAGAATGGGAGGTTCTTAACAGAAAGACACTAGGAACGATACAATTGAGCATGTCAGCGTCGATGTCTTTCAATATTTCGAAAGAAAAGAGAACGAGGGAGATGATGGACACATTAGCTAAACTGTGTGAAAAAACCTTGACGTCCAATAAGGTATTTCTATTGAAGAGATTATTTAATATGAATATGTAAGAAGGTGGGTCTGTTGCAGATCATTTAAATGAATTTAATACGGTTACTAATCAACTAATTTCTGTAAAAGTGGACTTTGATGATGAGGTAAGGGATCTTCTAATCTTGTGCTCATTGTCAGAAAGTTGGAACGGCTTGGTTATGGCTATAAGTAACTCTGTATCAGGTTCAAATACTTTAAAATTTATTGATGTTGTTGGTGTTATCCTTAGTGAGGAAATGCGGTGAAAAAGCACAGGTGAGACATCAGGTAATGCATTAAACATGGAGAATAGGGGAAGAAAAAAGGATAGAGGAAAGGTCTCATGGAACCGTGGGAATTATAGGAAGGACATATCCAAATCCATACTGGGAAAGATAGAGCGATGGAATTGTGGGAAGTAAGGACATCTGAAGAAAGACTGCAGGGCTCCAAAGAAAAAAATAGATGGACAGTAGGAGAAAAATCAAGAAGCAAATGTAAGAGGTGATGTGTTACAAGATGCTTTGTTTCTTTCTGTAGATAATATTTTTGAGTCTTGGGTAGTAGATTCAAGGGCTTCATTTCATTCCACTACCCATAAGAAGCATTTTGTAGATTATGTTCAAGGTGATTTTGGACAAGTTCATTTGGGTGATGATGCACCATGCAAAATTGTTGGAATGGGAAAGGTAAAAATAAAGCAAAGGAATGGAAACCAGTGGTTGTTGGAAGAGGTAAGGCATGTTTCAGATCTAAGGAAAAATATAATTTCTATAGGGAAGTTGGAAAGTGAAGGTTTTATATACATATTTACAGATAAGGTGTGGAAGGTCACCAAAGGATCACTGGTGATAGAAAAAGGAGAGAAGGTAGGTACATTGTATTTATGTACTGGTAATACTAACTCTTATATCTGTTTAGCTTCTACATGAGTGGATACACCACTATGGAATCATAGGCTTGGACACATGAGTGATAAGGGGATGCAGATACTTCACAAAAGAAATTTGTTGCTAGATCTTAAACAAATTGTTTTGGATTTCTGTGAGCATTGTGTTTATGGAAAACAAAAGAGAGTCAAATTTCTCAGAGTCAGAAAAGAAAAGAAGAATGAAAGGTTAGAGCTTGTGCATACATATGTATGGGGACCAACTCATGTATCATCTCTTGGTGGCTCTTGTTATTATGTTACTTTTATTGATGATGCAACTAAAAAAACTTGGGTTTATTGCATTTGAAAAAAATCTCATGTTTTTGATACTTTTAAGAAATGGAAAGATTTGGTTGAGAATGAAATAGGAAAAATGTTGAAGTGTCTCAGATCAGACAATGGAGGTCAATATCACAACAAGGAGTTTGATGATTATTGTTTATACCATGGGATTCATAGAGAGAAGACAGTTTCAGAAACACCACAAGAA
Organism: Picea engelmannii; assembly: GCA_009831015.1. Lineage (NCBI taxonomy): Eukaryota > Viridiplantae > Streptophyta > Pinopsida > Pinales > Pinaceae > Picea > Picea engelmannii. The sequence continues at coordinate 233,271 of ML800926.1, read as the reverse complement.
AATGGTGTGTCAGAAAGGATGAACTGGACAATCATGGAGCATGCAAGGAGTATGATATTGCATGGTGGTTTTCCATTACAGTTTTGGGAATATGTTGTAGACACTGTTGTTTACTTAATAAACATAGGACCTTCAAGCTCTTTGGATGGTGGGATTACATAGGAGGCATGGACACGTAAAAATGTAAACTATTCTTTTTTGAAGACTTTCGGTTGTGAAACATTTGTCCATATTGATAAAGAACATAGAAAAAAACTTGAGGCAAAATCCAAGAAGTGTACCTTTATTGGATACATTGTTGATGATTTTGGTTATTGCTTATGGGATTATGAAATCACAAAATCATTAGGAGTAGAGATGTCATATTCAATGAGAAGTTCATGTACAAAGATCAGTTGCAGGGAAAGAAACAAGAAAAAGAAAAACCAGAATACACAGTGTTTGATGAGATCACTGAAAAATAAATTCCAAAGGTACTAGAAAATCAAAATGTACAACAACAGGAGAAACATGTACCTCAAACTCCTGCAAGTGTTGTTATAATATCTACCAATTTAAGTAGACCCCCTGAACAATACTCTCCTTCATTGTATTATTTATTGTTTATTGATTCTAGTGAACCAGAATGTTATGAAGAGGCAATGTAAGTAGACACTAAAAAGAAGTGGGAGCAAGGCATGAAAGAAGAAATGGTTTCCCTGGTAAATAAACAGACTTGGGATTTGGTTCAGTTTCCTGCAGGAAAAAGAGCATTGTAGAATAAACGAGTTTACAAGTTGAAGGAAGAAAATGGAGGAAAAAAGCGATACAAGGCTAGACTTGTTGTAAAGGGGTTTGCACAAAAGAAAGGTATAGATTTTGATGAAATATTTTTTCCTGTTGTTAAAATGACTTCAATTAGGAATATTTTAAGTCTTTTGGCAATATAATATCTTGAACAGTTATATGTAAAAACAACTTTTCTCCATGGGGATTTGGAGGAACAGATTTATATGCAACAACCACAGGGATGAGGTCAAAGGGAAGGAGAATTTTGTACGCAGGTTGAAGAAGGGATTGTATGGCCTAAAGAAAGATCCAAGGTAGTGGTATTTCAAGTTTGACAGGTTTATGACAGAACATGGTTATAGTAGAAGTCATTCTGATCACTGTGTTTATTTTAAAAAGCTAGTAAATGGAAGCTATATTATATTGCTATTGTATGTAGATGACATGCTTGTTGTAGGGTCTAATATGCAAGATATAAATGTGCTCAAGAATAAATTAGATAATTCATTCACAATGAAGGATTGGGTGCTGCAAATAAAATCCTTGGTATGAGAATAAAAAGAGATAGGAAAAATCGTAATTTGACATTGTCTCAGGGTGAGTACATAGAGAAGGTGTTGGAGAGGTTTAGAATGCAGAATGAAAAACCATTTAGTACACCTTTGGCCAACCATTTCAAATTAGCCAAATAAATGTGTCCCAAGACATAGGAGGAGATAAAATACATGTCTAGGGACCCTTATTCATCAGCAGTTGGCAACTTGATGTATGTGATGGTTTTCACAAGACCAAATATTGCACATGCAGTGGGAGTTGTGAGTAGGTATATGAACAATCCATGTAAATAACATTGGGAGGAAATAATGTGGATTCTCAGGTATTTTAAAGATACTGCTACTCATGCATTATGTTTTGGAGGTCCAGACACTATTCTACAAGGTTATGTTGATTCATATATGGTAGGTGATAAAGATAGTAGGAGGAGAACCACATGGTATGGTTTTTACTGTAGGTGGAACAACAGTAAGTTGGATTTCGAAACTACAAAAGGTTGTTGCACTTTCAACAACAGAAGCAGAGTATGTTGTTGCTACAGAGGCTAGTAAAGAAATGATTTGGTTACAAAGGTTTATGGAGGAATTGGGAAACAAGTAGGAGAATAAAATGTTGTACTGTGACAGTGAGAGTGCCATCCATCTTGCAAAGAAATCAACCTTCCATTCAAATAATAAGCATATACAACTCAGGTACCATTTCATATGATTCGTCTTGGAAGATGGACATTTGAAGTTGAAAAAGACACACACTAGTAAGAATCCTACAACCATGTTAACAAAGGGAGTAACTAGGGAGAAACTGAGTTCCTGATCAGTTTCAGTTGGTATTCAAGCATGAAGGTGAAGATGAGAAATTTTCCAGGTGTAAGGTGGAGTATAGTCCAATATGTACAACAATAATGGAGTTGTTGTGATTAATCTCCAAGTGGGAGATTGTTGGTTGTGGAGCCTTATTATCTTCTTCTTTAATAGGCATTTGTTTTTAGCCGTGTTTATACCCCATGAAGACTTTACACCCCTCCACGCAGGGGGGTTGCAGGGGTGGATTTCCCTCCCTACGGGGTCTGGGGGAAAGCGGGCCCCTGAAGGAAAAATTTCCTTGTAAATTTATATTGTATTTTCATAGTAAATCTGGATAGTTCATTATAAGGTCGCAGATCTGATGATAGAAGTTATTTTAGGGTTTCTTTCCCTAGAAGGAAACCCTCTTTTATGAGGGAAATGTATTGCGGCTATGCATCATTGCAAATATTGTATTCCGAGAGAGGATATTGTGAGAGAAAGAAGAAGAATTTACAATGGGCGTGTTGTATGTTGTATCCCTTCATTTGATGGATAATAAAAAGGAAGGACTTGACAATTTCTATGGTGGACGTAGCCCACACTGGGTGAAACATGTATATCTATGTCTCTATTGTATTGTGTATCTTCTGTGTTTTATTTTCGCATTTGTTTTTATTTTATTTCTCCACGATCTTGTTTTTCTAACATGTAACATGTAACTTCCAAGTTGGTGGTATCCATGTGGGTTCTCGATTGTACCTCCTACATTACACTAGCCTAGAGTCTGTATAGTGCTTTCGTGGGTATCTATGCGATGACTACCTCAAAGTGGTGTATGTCCCCCATGGGTTTTTGCGCAGTATCTTGATCAATTCTGACCATCTGATGTGTGACCATGAATGTGTCACTGCCCTGCACCACTATTTGAATTGTATCATATTTTTATTTCTGTGTAGGGGGTCGTTGTGTCTTTTCAGGTTGCTGTGTTGTGGCCTACAGTACTGTATGAATTTGTAACTGTTGCAGAGTTTCATGGACTTCTATGAGTTTGGCCATGATATCTTCTCTCTGTGCTTCTATGGCACATACCACATCTTCCCCCATGTCCCGAACCTTGTTCTCCATGAACTTAGGATCATCCTTTGTCAGGGTGATGACTATTCCCTCCTTGGTATATATTTCATATTTTTGTGCATCTCCTCCACCTGTGCTATAGTTCTTTTTGTCGTTGAGGGATGCACCCCACTTTTCATTTCATGTGCCCCCTCCTCGCCGACTTGAGATGTGTCTCCCTTCTTAACATCCTTTTGAACATTTTCCCTGGGCATCATTGCTGTCCTCCTTGGACTCTTCGTCATTGTGCTTCTTTAAGATGCTTAAGAGCGCACCACAACCTTCTTGGTGTTAGTCGTTGGGCTATTTGTCTTTGTTGATGGGTCTGCCTCAGTTTTACCCTTGGTTCTGGCTGATGTTGTTGCTTATGGATTTGATGTTGGTTTTTCTACTGGTACCTTCCACTATGTAGGACATTATTTGATTATCCAATCCACCTCCTCTCTAGTGACGCAATACTGCATCTCTAGCCATTGATTCTTTGGATGCCTTGCGGCCTGGATCCACATATGGTGCCTAGATTCCTTAAACCTGGATATCCCCTCTGACTCCTAGACCACTTCCATAGGAATGCACCACACATTGGTTGTGCACTGTTGTATCTATTCCAAAAGCATAGCGAACACCATGCTATTTTCTTGCTGATTTTTGGTGTCCTTGGCCTACCAGAGGGATTCATACCTATCTACGTAGCACTTCCCTTTCCTATCCAGAAAATATGAAAATTTTCGATCCTTCCATCCTACCAAGGCTATGAGGATAATTAGCCAGGAATAATGGAACTTAGTTCCATTATCCTGTGCGTCTTTGTAGTCGATCAAGAATTGGTTCAGGAGCTAAGGCGCCCAAATGAACATTACCCCCTTTACACACTATGCGACGACTGCGATGACTCCTGATAGAGCCTCTTGTTTTCTACACTTCCTCAGTATCTTGCAAGCCATGAGCTTGCTGGTGAACCTTGTTGCTTCATCATTGATGTCTCTAAGAACAATGCCCCTATTCCCTCTACTGGTACCAAACTATACCCTGACTATCTCAATGATCTCCTTCTCGCGTGCTTTATTGTCCAAGTATTCTTCTGGTTGTGCGCCCACTATGGGTAATCCTATAATTTTGATGATCAATGCCACATCGAGCTGTACTGGCATATCTATCCAGAGAATTCCGCCATGTACCTGGGATAACAATTGTTTGATGCACAATGCTATTGGATAAATCGGTAGGTGCAGACACTAACTGATCTCCCTAGATCCACCTAGATCTAGAACAAAACACACCAGAACATGACGCTTTCCTTCAGTTTTAGATATTGAATTTACTAACTAAACAGGGATAGGTGACATATCGTTTAAACGTCGCTTCCTCGCGCTATCGCCGTCTTAGCTCTGTTCCAACACTCATGCAATGATGATCCCGCAAAAGAACGCAACCAACCAAAGTGATAGTAATAGCATAAACTCAATATAAACCTATTTATGTGATGAAGGAATCATACAATAAAATACAACAAGCTTTATAGGAAAGAATGATATTACTATATCATATTAAATGTGAAAGAGAGATTACAACCATGGCCTTGATGTCATAAGGTCCCTTCCAACTGTCCTTCGTTCCCCACACACTTATGGCTCCAAGGATTCTGAGACCATGGATTTGATAGCTACTCACAATCTATCTTGACAAAGCAAATCTCAAATCCACTCTAACCAAGCTAACAATCCCAAGCCAAAAAAACTAACTTTCTCCATGAGAGCTCCTCTCCTTTTATAAGTTGAAGAGGATAAGGTGAGGAGGTTAGGATGATTCCACTAAATCATGAAAGCGAGTACGATCCAAACCATTCAGATGCCACCTCACCATGGAAGTTTCTCCTTCTAGAAGCATTGAGAATATGCTCGTTTTTCCCATGTATGAGCATTCTCGCACCCTACTTATAGAGAAACCTGCGAACCTCTTGAAACCCAGCTATGGCGCAGCCTATGAGAATCAGGCATTCTCGCACCCTGTCTATATAGCAACCTGCGAACATCCTCTTTAATAGGGTTTTTACAAAGGAGAATGCAACTTCTTTTCTCAGGAAAAGTTCTTCTCTCTTCTTTCTTCAGGAATTCGGGCCACTGACCCCTCTGAAGGAAACATATAGGTCTACATCATTAACGGTCATAGGGATGACGAAAATAACGGTCATAGGGATGACAAAAGTAATGTGTAACAGAGAGCCCCCCAAAGTATGAATTTAGAACATAGTGATAGCTGAAATAATTTGTCGAGTGTGTGTAGGGAACAAGGAACAGTCGGTCGGAAACCTGCCAACAAACAAGGAGAACAGTACAATAATATATCATCACTGAGGTAGGCATTCCCATACTCAGAATACAAGTGACTCAAAGAATAAATGTCGACATGCGAAGATCCATGTCAAGTAATATAGGTCATGGCCACCAAACATACACTGTGGATCCATGCCGATATGACTCAAATCTGAACATAGCCACCAAAAATACACTGTGGATCTATGTGTTAAAGACTCAAGTTTGAACATAGCCACGAGACATACAATGTGGATCTATGCAACAGTACAAACTCAATATACTCCAACACAACCTAAATCTGTCAGAAAAGATCTAGGGTCTTCATCTCCACCAGTCTATAGTACGAATCTAACCATGTGAATACATGTGCTGAATTCGAACATGGTAGAAACCACTTGATTACCGGTCAATGATGAGAACCGTTAACAAGTGCGAGGAAAATCACCATTAATGTCAATGACTCCCAAGGTACTCTAGTACAATCCAACAAATGTGAATTAATGAGTTGAAGTCGAACACTCAGTGGAATCTCCCGATCAGAGGTCAATAATGAAAACCCACTGTCGAAAGCGAGGAAACCTGCCATTGAGGCATGCAAGTTCCAAGGTACCAATTAGTTTCTAAGTCTAATTCCTGGATAATGAGTTGAAGTCGATAGGAAAAGACTCATCACAGGAGGGCCTTAATGTATCCCACATCAATGACACTAAACGGGTAACAAGATGTAGATCAGAGTAACAAGCGATTCAGGACTGACTCAGGGATGGCTGACGCAACATAAGGCTTAAAGACTGCGGAAATGACCAACGCAATAGAAGGCTTTCCTGGTTGAATTTCTCTTTGAACAAATTGACGACATGACAACTGTCTTGGAAATATTGACTCAACAACAAGGATCACAAAACAATTTGTAATCTTGTAATATTATGATCAGGAGACAAGTGGATTTTCCAACCTAGACAGAAGGCGAGTGAAAGGGTGTCATGTTCAAAAGCGACTCTTCCATGAAGTACAAGTTTATATACATTTCTTTCCCAAATTTACCCCACCATTTCTGGTGAGTACCTCTTTATTTTTACACAAGATTGAGGAGGATAACATATGCTTGTTGATGTAAGCTCATCCTTCGGACGAGTCCCTCAGAGTATGTTTAACGAACCCTAGGAAGGAGTGGTTCGGTCCCACATGGGCATTTCAATGTTTGTTTTATGAGTCCAAAGAAAGAAAACTCAGGGGTTTTTCATGTTTTGAGAGTTTGAAAAACACTTAAAGAGAACTCTCCCAGTTCCTTTTTCATAAATTAGTTCGACGAGACCGAAAAAGTGATAAACTATCGCTCACCGAACGTTTTCTTCAAACACTTTTACGAGCATGAAAAGAACAAGATCGCTCGTCAATATTTTCATGTTTAGAGAGTCTGAAAAGAGATTAAAGGGAAATCTAGGGGGTTCCTTTTTCATATAACCTTTACAAGTCCGAAAAAGTGATAAAAGTATACTCGGTTACATTTTCATTGATTTACGAGCACGAGAAAGAAAAAAGACTAAGCTCAGTAACTTATTCTCATGTATTTACAAGCATGAGATAGAACAAAGACTAAGCTCGGGATTGTTTTCATTTTTACGCAAACTTTAAAACAAAACAAAACTATGCTTGGACTTGGTTTCATTTTTACACAAGTTTGAACCAAAGGAAACTATGCTTGAGGCAAGTGGTTTCATTTTTACACAATCTTGAACCATAGAAAACTATGCTTGGACTTCCCAACGCATAACACAGGGATGGTTGGTACTTAGCCCTCAGCTTAAGAAGCTAGCGGCTCTAAATTCAACATGAAGTCCAGAGGATGAAAGCAAATGGCCCCCAAGCTTCGTTTCATCCAACTGCAAAGGCGAATGAAATGAAGCTTCAAATACTAGACGAGGGACTTGACTCGAATAGAGAGGGGGAAAAATATTTCATTTTTTTTAATGAGCTTGAAATCATAAAATCATGCTCGAGGCTGGTTTCATTTTTAAATGAGCTTGAAATCAGAAAATCATGCTCAAAGACCTCTGTTTCATTTTTCAACGAGGTTGCCTCAGAGACGCAAAAACTATCCTTGGAAGTGGTTTTAGTTTTTAACGAGATTGAAATAAAAAAACCATGCTCAAAGACCTCTGTTTCATTTTTTAACGAGGTTTCCTCAGAGACGCAAAAACTATCCTCAAAAGTGGTCTTCTTGATCATGGATTCCAAGAGGACAATGCTCCAGAATGACACCATGTCAAGGGACAAAACTCGGTCATGGATTCCAAGAGGTCTTCACTGGAAGGAAGAAACACACTCTGGAAGGACACCATGTCGAGGGTCGTGATAGGAGTAAAGAGATCAGGCTCTAACAACCCTATCGAAGATATCACCATGTCAACTACTGGATCTAAGTCATCAGAAGTTGAAGCCATGGGTGACAACGCCACATAATTGACCTATGGCGGGGGCAATACCATCTGCATATAATAACCATTTAGGGAGGCAATCCAGTCAGGGTCAATGAATGAAAGTTGATCAACAGTCACAACTCATCCATCGTGAGGGAAATATATCACACGAAAAAGAGTAGACACAATAGCTTTCATGGCATAGACATAATCTCGCCCAAGGAGTAAAGCAAAATCCAAGGGGTCCTCGACTACCATGACGTCAATAAAGACATTTTTCCTTCCCAAAGTTACAGGAAACTGAGGAAGGGTCCCTAAAGGTTGATTGTTTCTTCTGTTAAAAGCTAACAGATTCTGCGTAACCGACCCAAGTGGAGGACAACCCAAATCTTGTCAAGCAAAAGAGGACAAAATACTAACGAATGCACCTTCATCTATCAGTGTCTGAGGAACGTCTCGACCACAAACCTATACTGTAATCTGGAAAGGAATGTGAGAGGGAAGATGAGGTCTAGTTAGCACACCCCAATCAAAATGGACGACCTCATAACTTGGAGGGGGTTCCAAGGGAGAAGGAGGAATAGCCCCCGGATTGGTAGATTCTGTATCAACGAGAAAAACATGGGCAGTATCGGGTTTACTCTCTAGTCAGAGAGTAGTATCAACCGATGGAGAGATCATATCGACCACTTGGGTTTCATTCTCCAAGGGGAGAATGGGGTCGACAGGTGGAAACAGATCGAACGCTTGGGTTTCACTCTCTAACGGGGGAGTGGGATCGACCGAGGATGGGATCAGATCAACCACTTTGTTAACACGCTATAAAGGGAGAGTGGGATCGACAGAAGATGGGATCAGATCAACCACTTTGTTAACACTCTCTAAAGGGAGAGTGGGATCGACCAAGGATGGGATCGGATCGACCACTTTGTCACCTGGTTCAATTAAGGATGTGACCAGATTGACCACTTGATCAACCAGACTGACCGACGGGGGAACCAGATTGATCATTCCATCAACTACAGGTGGGTTGAGAGAAAGCTTGCAATAAGCTGCTGGAAGTTGAGGCTGTGAAACAGTCATGTCTTCCAGTAATTTCGAGGCTTTGTCCATACGAGGGCAAAGATGAGTTAGATGATGCCCTTTGCATAACATACAAGGGAACATAACATACAAGGGAACTTGGCTCTACTTTTCTTCTTCCCAACTATATCATGACTAGTCGATGGGAAGTCATCAACATGTTGTTTAGAGGCTAACGACATGGGTTGGCGAGGATGTGTAGACCATGCTTCTATAACCTTGGATAGAACAGGGAAATCCTTAAGAAGATGGATACCCTTACAAAGCCTGCAAGGGTACTTGGGCTTACAGGTTGTTAGGGTGATCTTGACATCATCAACACTCCCAACACGATTAACAGTAACTGGTATTTTTCCAACATGTTTGACAGTGGTTGGAATTTTTGACCCTTGTTTATCTTTCTTCTTCTTAATCTTCCTTTTCTTCTTCTTCTTATTCACTGGGTTACTAGCTTCAGAACTTTCACTCGACGAAGAAGATGAAAGGGAAGGCAACCTTGAAAGCGAAGAAGGCGAAGAAGACCTTACTAGTGAAGAAGGTGAAGGATCAACATGAGGTTGATGCTCGTGGGGGGAAGTTCTTGTGATTGAAGTACTAACTGCATTCGGGATTACCTGAGTGGAGAACAACCATACCGGTAATCCAATTGTGAGACCTAGAAGGCTCAAAGTAGCAATATGAGGAGGACCAATGTTTCCATAAGAAGGAAAAACAAAAGGTTCCCCTGGAGCAGGGGTTCCTTCATTGGTCATTCTGGGAACTGACGCCATTAAATAAATATCCAATCTAGAGTCCTCTAGGGAAAACAAACAACACACACTAAAAATCTAGTAAGAAAGCAAGCAAACAAAACCTTCTCACAATGAACACACTAGTTGGTGATGAAATCCAACGTCGTGGGAACAAAGCAAGAAGGGGTTGAGATAGAGCGGGTGGAAAAGTTAAGTTGACGACCTGCTGAATGGACTTACACCTTGGTGCAAGCTCCCACACATAATCATGGGTATACCCTCCAAGGAGTCTGAGTGAGTTTGTCTAACGTCGATTCCAGGTACCATGAAGACTTGCCCCTCCATAGTCACCTCATGTAAAGAACCTAGAGAGATAAGCCACTAAGGTTACCAATTAATACAGTGATGCCTGCGGAAATAATCGAGAGTCCGATCCACTCGCAAAGGCAGGGCATCTAGATCGAAATCAACTCGAAAGGATACCACTCATAATTGTGGGTATACCTTCAAGTGACCCCCATAATACGCACAATCTCTACACCAAGACCAACAAAGCAGGGTGAGTAACTCTGCCAGTCTTAATGTGAACTCGTGATTGACCCTTGTGTGAGAAGGGCTTCCCAAGACAAAATGTGATAATTGGATTTGTTACTACCTATATCAAGATTCTATGTGTGTTTGCAACTTTGGAAAGTTGTCTTTCACACCTATTCCAAAGCCCTACAACTAATCTAATGCAGGTTTACTACCAGAAAGTATAAAAAATGTCTAATCAATTTTTATAAGCGCTTTATTTTTAAGGTTGTTGTTACTCAAAAGGAAGATGGTGTGGACAATATGGTGTTGTGGCTGACTCGAAAGTTATGCAAAGAGATGAGGATGCAATCTTTTCATTTCGATGAAATCTATGCTACGAGAAGAAGAAAACATTTATCATTCCCATATGCATGATGTCCCAAAATTTATTAAACTCATCAATATCAAGATTCTCAAGAAATGAGAAAAAGGTATTGTACACCAATGCACGATTCATGGCCCCCCTCGACCATGAGGGGGAATGTTTTTCGGAATTTAAGACCAAAAAATGCCAAGAATCATACAATTTCGCTACTTCAAATGCAAGGATGCCCCCAATCTAATATAAAGAAAGAAATTAAATCTTTTTGTTTCAAAAATTTCACTGAAAGAAATAATGAACTTTGTTAAAACAAAGAAACCCAAACTAAAAGTTTTCTTTTAAAGCGAACTATTCAGAAGAAATCTGATCTTTCCCTAAACAATTCTAAATAAAACACGCGCTTTGTAATTGAAAGACACTCAAAGAAAGAGACTAATCCTTCAAAACCAAACAAAGCAAAGATGGCTAAAAGCAACTCAAAGAATGTCAAGCAGACTGTAAACAGATCAATATAGGCTCCAAAATTTCAATCCAGCTGATCAAAGAAAAATTGGGCATCAAAAAGACATGAAAACCTAATCCAAAACTTTTACAAATGAGTTCGCAGCTTGGTAGTGGGGTACAATGAGAGAATTAGGGATTCTCGTAGTCTAGATAGAAGCAGGGTGCGATAAGGTCGCATTGAACTTAACAATAGGGTGCGAACATCAATGATTCTCGCAGGCCACAGAGAGGTACAGTGCGAGACCATAAATCAAGCAATCAAAGTAAGGGAAACTAGACTAACTAGGAAACAATCTGTTCCCCAGTTGAGTTGCCAATTTTGTTATTGGATAAATCAGTAGGTGCGAACACTAACTGATCTCTCTAGATCCACCTAGATCTAGAACAAAACACACTAGAACATGACGTTTTCCTTAAGTTTTAGATATTGAATTTACTAACTAAAGAGGGGTAGGTGACATACCATTTAAACGTCGCTTCCTCGTGCTATCACCATCTTAGCTCCATTCCAACACTCATATAATGATGATCCTGCAAAAGAACACAACCAACCAAAGTGATAGTAATAGCATAAACTCAATATAAACCTATGTATGTGATCAAGGAATCATATAATAAAACACAACAAGCTTTATAGGAAAGAATCATATTACTGTATCATATTAAATGTGAAAGAGAGATTACAACCATGGCCTTGATGTCATAAGGTCCCTTCCAACTATCCTTCGTTCCCCACACACTTCTTGCTCCAAGGATTTTGATACCATGGATCTGATAGCTACTCACAATCTATCTTGACAAAGCAAATCTCATAGCCACTCTAACCAAGCTAACAATCCCAAGCCAAAAACAACTAACTTTCTCCATGAGAGCTCCTCTCCTTTTATAAGCTGAAGAGGATAAGGTGAGGAGGTTAGGATGATCCCACTAAATCATGAAAGCGAGTACGATCCAAACCATTTGGATGCCACCTCACCATGGAAGTTTCTCCTTCTAGAAGCATCGAGAATATGCTCGTTTTTCCCACGTATGAGCATTCTCGCACCCTGCAAACCTCTCGCAACCCAGCTATGGTGCAGCCTGGGAGAATCAGGCATTCTCACACCTTGCCTATATAGCAACCTGTGAACATCCTCTTTAATAGGGTTTTTACAAAGGAGAATGCAACTTCTTTTCTCAGGAAAAGTTCTTCTCTCTTCTTTCTTCAGGAACTCATGCCACTGACCTCTCTGAAGGCAACCGATAGGTGTACATCATTAACGGTCATAGGGATGATGAAAATAAAGGTCATAGGGATGAAAAAAATAATGTGTAACACACAACCTGAAATTTTTACCGCACTTGAAGTGAGATATGTCCAGGAGGTTCATGATCCTGAAGTTGTAGAGCCTTGTTGTCCATTGCACAGGCTCCATGATCGGTTTTCCTAAGGGTATAATTTCTATTGTGTTCACCAAGGAATCTTCCTTATCCAAGTCTGGGAATTATTTTTCATCACACACATCGTGGTAATAGTACCTTAGTTTAGGTACTTTCCCAAGCATGTCCTCCCGGTCACCAATGTGTTCGAGAGGTAGGGAAGTGTGATTTTTGCGGAATCTTGCACCTTTATTTTCTTCCCTACGATAGATGGGCCTGCATCCACTGTTTTTATGTCATATTCTTCCCCCTCATATTCCGTTTGGTTGGTGATGTCCTCTACCAACACCTCCTCTTCGTCGCGACCCTGTTGTTGACCCTTCAATTCGTCAGGTTTAGCATGTGTTTTAGGATTAGGGTTTGTATTTCCATTTTTATTTTTGGAGCTTTGCCCCACTTCCCCTTGTGCTTCTGTCGACGTTTCCTCCTCAACCCTTGTCGGGTTGAGTGACTCTGTCTCTGAAGTCGTAACATCTTTGAGCTCAATGACATTCTTGGGCTCAACTATCCTTTCCTTCCTCCTTTGCCCTTGTCGAGTAACCCACACATACTGCTCTAGACTGCCAAACTTCTGTGGTGCCATGTTGTATCCGTTTTGGAAAATTACTCTCTTCTTCGAAAAATTACACCTAAGTCAGACACTTCTATCTCACTTTGTGTTAAAAAATCACTAAGTATCGAGAAAAACCATGCTTTCTGCACTTTATAGACCGTGTCATAAATGTTTTTCATTTTTTCCATGCATTTTCACCGAGTCCAATTTTTCCTATGCAATATCTCTCTATTTTGTTGCATTAGTTGATGCACGCGACTTTTTCCACTTCCCTGTTGTTCAACCAACTTCTTCCACTTTTTGTATTTTTCTTTTTTTGGTATTCCTTTTTCTTCTTTTTATTGTATTTTTATTAGTTTTCTTTCCTAATATCTACTATAGTACACTATATACATGGTTTTCTCACTGAGGTGCAATTACTGAGAGTGAGTAGGTCGACTGTCCATGTACAGTTTCAATAGACTACCATTCACCATTCCTTACAGTTATGTTCCTCCCAAGTCCTTTAGCTGCACATATCCTTGTTGGAAGATTGGTTGTTGTCATTGATGTCAACCCTAGTCATGGGTTTTGGACCGCAAGATTGATGAAGGTATTTGGACATGAAGGAAAATGCACATGTAGATACAACACCCATGGATGTATAGTATACATCATGTTGTTTCCAGTGGTATGTGGCACGTCACGTGGATCCTCATGGTTGAGGAGAAATGAAATTTTGAAGATGACAAAGTGAATTGTACATGTAGGCCCTGAAGATAATTAAAGAAAAGAATTTCAAAATAAGAAAGTGTTGGGTCGGCCCTCATGTTAAAAGGAAGTGACATAAATGGTATAAATAAACATCATTATACATTCATTTTATACAAGTCGAATTTCAGAGGGAATAAGAAGTAAAAGAAGGTCAGATTTCAAGGGAGGATGAAGTCTTTTGGTGATGTGTTCTAAGGTATGTTATTTTCAGGTCATCTTATAATTTTTGCTATAATTTTTTTTCTAGAATGATTCATATGGTGAAATCGCTATGGTATTGCGAAGACATATCAAGGTACCTCTGGTAAAAATTTCAGCTCTTGATTCGCCCTAATTATGGGGATACACTCTGTGGAAGATAGGGTTTGTGACCAGTCTTGAAGCTAGTCAATAAACAAGTGTTCCGGGTAAAACAATCATAAATTCTCCATACAGAATCCAAATGAAGTGGGACCACTTCCATTGGAAAGAGAACGGACTATAGTTTCTTGTGTGTGAGTTTCAGAATTGGATGTTAAATATTGAGCGCGGGGCATGCTTTACAAGTTGGGTCTTCTGAATAGACCATAATTGAATAAAGTCTACCATTCTTTCTATAACCTCTTTTTGGGGAGGATTCAATGAGTGAAAATTGGAGGAGTTTCAGAGAATACATTGAGTAATATTATCTATAGGATCAGAGTACTCCAAGAATTGAA
>ML800926.1:176856-204509 GCA_009831015.1 Picea engelmannii | reverse complement strand
ATGTAAGATGTTACATGAAGTAATATGTTATAACATATTACATGATGTAAGATGTTACATGATGTAATATGTTATATATTATATGTTGTAATATGTTATCATGTAATATGTTACATCACGATGTAAAATGTTATAACATATTACATGATGTAACATGTTATAACATATTACATGATGTAACATGTTATAACATATTACATGATGTAACATTTTATAATATATTACATGATGTAACATTTTATAACATATTACATATTACAACATTTTGTAACATATTACAACATGTTGTAACATATTACATGATGTAAGATGTTACATGGAGTAATATGTTATAACATATTACATGATGTAAGATGTTATATATTATATGTTGTAATATGTTATCATGTAATATGTTACATCATGATGTAAAATGTTATAACATATTACATGATGTAACGTGTTATAACATATTACATGATGTAAAATTTTATAACATCTTACATATTACAACATGTTGTAACATATTACAACATATCCTCTTTATAACATATGTCTACATTCCTTTCTAGATCAAAATACATGTCCATTTTATTGAAATAATACAAACACCACATGCCAATTTTATAAAAATAATATATAAGATATTACATCATGTAATATGTTATAAGATATTACATGATGTAAGATGTTACATGAAGTAATATGTTATAACATATTACATGATGTAAGATGTTACATGATGTAATATGTTATATATTATATGTTGTAATATGTTACATCATATTACATGATGTAACATGTTATAACATATTACATGATGTAACATATTACAACATGTTGTAACATATTACAACATGTTGTAACATATTACATAATGTAAGATGTTACAAGAAGTAATATGTTATAACATATTACATGATGTAATATGTTATATATTATATGTTGTAATATGTTATCATGTAATATGTTACATCATGATGTAAAATGTTATAACATATTACATGATGTAACATGTTATAACATATTACATGATGTAACATGTTATAACATATTACATGATGTAACATTTTATAACATATTACATATTACAACATGTTGTAACATATTACATCATGTAACATGTTGTAACATATTACATCATGTAATATGTTATAACATATTACAACATGTTATAACGTAATATGTTACATGATGTAATATGTTATAACATGTTACATGATGTAATATGTTATTACATATTACATTATTGTCCATTTTCTATGAATTGATAACAAAAAAAATACTAATATGTTATAACATATTACATCACATGTTATAACATATTACAACATGTAATATGTTATAACGTAATATGTTATAACATGTTACATGATGTAATATGTTATACATAAAGTAATATGTTATAACATATTACATGATGTAATATATTATAACATATGATGTAATATGTTATAACATATTACATATAATTTATGTTATAACATATTACATGTAATATATTACATATTACATCATTGTCCATTTTCTATGAATTGATAACAAAACAAATACTAATATATTTACAATATAGTGTAATCATGGTAACTACAATATCTTTCTACCTCCCTATAACATATGCTTACATTTCTTTATAGAACAAAATACATGTCCATTTTATGAATATAATACAAAGACCGTGTGTCAATTTTATGGAAATAATATAAACACTACCTTCCTACAACATATGCCTACATTCTACTAAAAAATACATGCCCATTTTATGAGAATAATACAAATTTCATATGTCAATTTTATGGAAATAATACAAACACTACTTCCCTACAAAAATACGTCTTCATTCTTTTTTTTTTAAGAAAAAACACATATCCATTACATGAAAATAATACAAACACCACATGTCAAATTTATGGAAATAACATAAACCTTGATTTTTTTGAGACAATACATTACATATGCTCATTTTCTATCTATGAGTGGATAATAAGAAAACATAAATATTATATACCCCATAAAAGTTTCAATTACAAGAAGAAGAAAGGAAAAATAATAAAGAATTACATCAAAATAAAAAATTTCATTAAAAACAATCTCAAGATATAAAAGTACAAATAATCAACATCATATCAATATTCTCCACCAATGGTCAACTTTTTTACTTACAATATGGACCTCAAATTAACAAAAACTTGGGAGTGTTGAGTACTTCTATTAACAACATGGTCATGTACAATGAAATATTTAAACACAATTTGTGTATGCTATAATTCTTCACAAACAAAATGATATTTCCTTCAACATACTTGATTTATTGAGATATTTTAAGTAAAACATAACTTTGCTAATTATAAATTAGATTTCTGTTTTAATTCATTGAGAAATATAATTTTTCAAATACTGTGGAAATTTTATATTCAATTTTATTAGAAAAAAGTAAAATAATGACCTGTTCATTATCACTGCCAGAAATAACACCATATCAAAATAGAACATATATAATCATATGTTACTTCCATGTTATAATAATCACTAACACAAATAATTAACTTAACAAGTCTTTTAAACTAAAGTTATTATTTAAAACATATTAATACAAAAATAATAAAACCTTTAATATATAATGTAAGATGTGTTGTCCTTATGGGGTTAGAGATGAATCTAGAAACCATACTCAAAACAAATGAAATACCAAATTTAATGATAGTGGTGAAGTATGCATTCTACCAACTAACTATTTATATAATATACTATCCACTTTTTAATTAAACAATTAACATTAAATTTTACACTATAATATCTCTAATTTTGGCTTCCTAGATAAATAAACCGGCCATGAGTTTAAGCTATCTATACATACTATTATAATAAATATTTATTATTTAAAGCCCCTATTTATTGTTGCATAAATAGATTTTTGGTAATGTATTTAAATAGATGGGATCCCAAGCCCAAAGACCTCATTATTCAAAAATAATGATTTGATACTAGAATCGAAACATATGGTAATGGCCTCATGATCTATGTAGGAATCCTTTGCAAAAGAAAATATGATTAATTTCTAGTACGAGTTATTGTTCAAAGTAGAGTTATTTACTAGGATGATTTAGTTCTCTAGTATGATTTATTTGTAACGTGCATATTATTCATACAAATTAAACTTTCTTTTAACTAGTTAATTATATATAGCTTATTAGTTACCATTACAATCAGATTTAACTGCTATTTATTATTTTAAATTTGATGCATTTACAACATGCTAAAAAAACATATAAATGTAGTAAATAGTTTATTACAACAACATATAAATCATTCTTAATTACAGACTTAATGTACAACAAAAAAACTCATAATACAAACAGAAGCAAGATAAAACACTTATTTTTTATAAATAGTTGTGCAACTAACTGCTTGGGACAGACGTTCCACCCAACCATAGACTTGATGTTCCAAATTTCTACAGCAAGTCACCCCCGAGCTGGGGCTAGAAATCCACAAAAGAGGGTGGTCTCTCACTGTCCACTCACATCTCATAAATCCCAGAACCCAATGATATTCTCTGTAATACCCCCAAGACCGAGCCCCAGTTGAATTGTAAACATGTTTTATAGGCCAGTGAGACAAGTGATTATAAGCTAGGAGGCTTATGTGATGATTAGGCCAGAGAGCCTAGATGCTAAAGGCGAGTGAGCCTATTTTTGTATATGTAAACACTCATATCATTAATATAATACATCGATGCGTGTAGACCGACCATGATAAAAGAGAATGAGGGACTAAACTCCACTAGGAAGGGAAAGGGAGGGGCTAAGAGCCTAGGAAAGGGGGCTAAGCTGGAGGGATTATTGCCAAAGGAATATTATAATATTATTCCCAAAGGGTATGGTGAGGATAATTACTTTTATCTTAAGTTCTTATGGGAAGTGGAATGATCTACAAGTGGAAAGGAACGAATTCCTGGAGGGCCATGTGTAAATCAGGGCGCATGCAAATATATGTGGGGAAATTAGTCTATTTTCCCATCTTTCCCCATTCACTCACTCAACCATATTCTCCATCATTCGACCTTTGCATGAGGCACACCCTCCATCCTGCACTCACTCCTAAAGCTACCCCGTACTATTCCCGTTACCAACAGTAACTCGTACCGTCCTAGGAGGAGTAACACACTTGTACCTTTTTGTTATGGGAAGTTCCTAAACCAAACCCGAAGGTTGTTGATGTTGCCATCTCCTATTCCATACTTGAATTCTATTGATTCCTTAGTTGAATGCTACTATTGTTTTCATCATTACCTATAACTGGTTGACTAAAGATCTGTACTGAAGAAACAGGTTATCAGGCCTGTGGGTTTGAAGAGGCAGGTTGTTAAGCTTGTGGATTGAAGAGGTGGGTTGTTAGGCCCATGAGCGAATCTCTCCAGGTGAGAGAATTGCTGGGAAAGTGATTTCCCGAGGGATCCCAGCTACAGTTATAGTGCTATGAGAATTCCTATCCGGCCTATTGCTGAAGCCCTGAAAGGGAAGTGGGAAAGCTGAAGGATTGTTGAGTAGAGAAGGGGCACACTTCCTGGCGTGGGACAAGCATGTGGGGAATGAGAGTGTGTAGGTTGTTAGTGTGAGTTGGCACTTGGGACGAAATCCTTCCCGTGGACTGTGTAACTTCCTATTGCCTCAGCCTAGTTAGGAATCCCTTTACCCGGGTGGAGTTTAGTCCCATCTTGGGGGTGACCCATTGTGTAATGATCCCAAGCCATTTTTTTGCTTGAAACCACTAACTACCACCAATGTGTTTATTGATTATTTGATGTGCAGGTGGCTACTGAAGTTTCGACCTTAGGGTTTGTTTCAGTTATTCAGACAAGGTTCATATAAGATCTACCCAATACATGCAAGATCACAACAATACTCAAGATATGGAAAACACAAGCATAGATCTGACCTTTATTATGAAAAGCATGAACCTGATACAATATAGAGCAGATCTGTAATAGTCCTCAGATGGATCCAATAGAAAAATGATATGAGCTGCTACAAAATGCTCCCGACAATACAAAGTAAGCCTCCAATGGATGAATACAAAGTGAATACCCAAAGTGCCAACAACAAGTGAACGCCCAACCCCCCTGGGCTGCTGGTACATCCTGCTGGATGATAAGGGACCAATATTTCGGCCCAGCTGAAGGAGATTCCCAAAACATGCCAAACTCCACAAAAATGTAGATCAGGTCCAGGGAAACTCCTCTCGGAAGTCTGAAGCTCAAACACTCAATCCCCCTCCTCCAATGGATGAAACCCTAATACAATCTGCGCCCTCCTAAAGCCCTGAATAACTCAATAATTCGTTCTGAAGGAAGGACACCTCCAAAACCCTTGAAACTCTCTAGGATGATAGATCGGGCTATGATAACCACTTAGGAGAAGTTTCAGGTCCAGATTCTAGGTAGAACTTCCTAGATCTAAGAAAGACTAAATCACAAGATGTCCTCCTTGCCTCAAGGCCGTCCCAATCTGTAATTGAAGATCTGATGGTGATAAATCTTCAAGAAAACCTCCAAAATGATGGTCAAGGACCCGCAAATAGAACCCAAGTGCCGGAATACCCCCAGACTCTCCTGATTGGCTGGATCGAACTCTTCTTCAAGATATGGTGCGCCCCTGCTGGAAATCCCTGAACAGTATGGCCCTGCTGCTCTCCTGAATCAATAGGTGGATATGTGATGAATGTACAATGGTGTGGGTGGAGTATTTAATCCCTGATACCAAGCTTGGAACAAGGTGAGTGGATCTTTCACCACTGAGTTGTTCACAAGGGTTTGTAACAACAAAACCCTCAAACTGTATGCTCAAGAGAAACAACAAGCAATTACCAAAATCTAGAATGCCCAAGAGATGCACCCTAGCCTTCTCTTTATACTTTTTCTTCTATTTTCCTGTTGAGTTACATTAACTCCTAGAGTTGACCCTAACTCAACCTCCAACTCTCCTATTTCTTCATTGAGTTATCTTTTAATTCTTTTTTCACCTTTTTTTCAAGTCAACTTAAGAATATAACCTTAGTTTGGTTGACCCTTCCCCTCAGCCTGAGACTATGGCCTAGTGGGGACACCTAGACCACTAAGTCTTCCAAACCTCTTCATCAAGAGGTGAGGGACATTACAGTCTCCCTTGCTTGAAATTGCTTGTCCTCAAGCAATTCCAAACCTGTCTCCTGTACCATCTGTTCAGTCTCCCATGTGGCATCCTCAATGGGTAAATCTTTCCACCTGATCATATACTCCTTGATGCTTCTCTTTCAGAGCCTTTTCTCTCGAACCTACAATATCTCTTTCTGAATCAACACAAGCTGTCCTTCTTCATCCAGGGGAGGTAGTTTCTCAATGGGCATGATGTGTTGGCCAATGGCTTTCTTCAGGCAGGATACATGGAAGACGTTGTGTATTCGGTTGCCCTGTGGAAGCTCTAGCTCATAAGCTATGACCCCTATCCTTCTGCTGATCCTGTAGGGCCCAAAGAAGCGTGGTTGTAGCTTTTCTACTCTGCTTATTTTTATAGAAGCCTGCATGTAAGGTTTGAGTCTTAAATAGACTAAGTCACCAACCTCAAAAGTACGCTCCACTCTGTGCTTATTTGATTGGACCTTCTACTGGTTTTGTGCTCTCTGTAGACGATCCTTCAACTCTCGGAGGATGTCTTGGCTCTGTTGTACCCAATCATGTACCATTGGTGCCATGCTATCCCCAAAGACAATCTCCACAAAGGAGATTGGATCATAGCTGTATAAGGATCTGAATGGTGTCATGCCTATGGATACATGATGGGTAGTGTTATAGCAGTATTCTCCCAAGTGCAACCACCTGACCCACACTTTTTGTTGTCCTACTACGTAATTTTTGAGGTAGCCTTCCACCCATTTGTTGACTATTTCGGTCTGACCATCCATCTGAGGGTGATAATTGGTACTAGGGGTCAGTGCCGTGCCAACTAATCTGAACAACTCCTACCAAAATGTACTCATGAACCTGCTATCCCTGCCACTAATAATGGTCTTTGGTAGGCCGTAAAACCTGAAGACCACTCTGAAAAATAGTTTGGCCACCTGTGTTGTGCTGAAGTCTATGGATATGGAGAAGAAGTGTGCAAACTTCGTCAACCTGTCCACTACTATGAAAATGCATTCCTTCCCCTGAGCTCTGGGCAAGCCGGTGATGAAATCCATGGATATGATTTCCCACTTGTGCTCTGGAATGGGCAAGGGTTGCAACAGTCCTGCTGGGTGAGTGTGCTCATCCTTTTTCTCTTGGCATGTAGTGCACTCTTTGACAAGATTAATCACATCTTCCTTGAGGCCCTTCCATGAGAACCTCTCTCTCACATGTCTGTACATCTTACTAATCCCTTGGTGCCCTGCCACTGGTGAGTTATGGCATGCATGTAATACCTTGGCTTTGAAAGCTGATCCAGGAACCAAGAAAATTTGGCCCTTTTAGTAGATGAGGTCCTTCATGACCCTGAAGTTATCATCCTGTATCTGCCCATCCAATAGATGACAAGCAAACTGATCCTTTGCATATTACACCACCAAGTGGTCCTTCCAGTCAACTGACATACCTGTCATAGAGAAAATGGATGGCCTCCTGGATAATTCATCCGCCACTGCATTGTTCTTCCCTTTGACGGATTCAATGTCAAAGTCGTAGGCCTGTATTTTTCTTACCTATTTTTGTTGCCTTTCATTCAAATCCTTCTGCTCCAATAGGTAATTAAGATTGTTATGATCTGATTTGACCACAAACCGTGCACCTACCAAATATTGCCAAAATTTGGCTAGTGCATGCATGATAGCCAACATTTATTTGTCATATATGCTATAAAGCAGTTCAGGGCCCCTGAGTTTCCATATTTCATAGGCAAGAGGGTACCTATTCTGCATCAATACGACCCCTATACCTTCTCTTGAGGCATCACACTCGAAGGTGAAAGGCAGGTCAAAATCTAGAAGGGCTAGAACTGGGCATGTGCTCATTACCTTTTTCATTTTTTCCATCGTGGCTTGAGATTCTTCACTCCATTTGAAGACCCCCTTTTTAGTTAAATCGGTCAAGGGTGCACACAGTTGAGAAAATCCCTTGACAAATTTCCTGTAGTACGTGCATATGCCTGGGAATCCCCTTAACTCTATGAGTGTCTTAGGAGTAGGCCACTCCAGAATGGCTGTTATTTTCTCCTAATGTACTTGTACCCCCTTTGCTCCTATGATGTGTCCCAAGTAGAGTACCTCTGTCATCCCAAACTCACACTTGGATTCCTTATCATACAATGACTATTCCTCCATGAATGACAGGATTTGGTCCACATGCCGAAGGTGTTCCTCCCACGTCTTGCTGTAAATGAGCAGGTCATCAAAGAATACTAGCAAGTGTTTCCTTAGCTGTTTGTTGAACACATGATTCATGCAAGACTGAAACGTGGTTGGGGCATTGGTTAACCCTAAGGGCATTACCAAGAACTCATAATGGTCGTAGTGACACCTGAAAGCTGTTTTTGAGATATCCTCCTCCCTCATCTTGATTTGATGGTAGCCCAAACGAAGGTCAATCTTTGTGAAATAGACAGCTCCATGCAGTTCGTAAAGCAACTCATCAATCCTGGGTATAGGGTACCTATTTTTGATCGTATTTTTATTCAAGGCCCGTAAGTCAATGCACATCCGCATCGTCCCATCCTTCTTCTTGACCAAGACTACTGAAGAAGAAAAAGGGATAGAGCTTGGCCTGATGTGTCCCATGTCTTTAAGATCCCTGATGGCCTTCTCTATCTCGTCTTTATACTTCCTTGGATGCCTATATGGTGTGGTGATGACTGGTTTAGCCCCTGCCTCTAGTTCAATGATGTGTTCAAACCCCCTGTCTGGTGGCACCCTTGGAGGAATCGACCCAAACACCTTGTGGTGTCTGTCAAGGATCTCTTTGATCTCTGGGGTGTAGTGTACCTTACCCTTCTCATCCACACGTGCCGAAATCCTACATTTAGTTGCATACACAATTTCCTCTCTCCTGAAGATAGCTTCCATCCTCTTGGTTGTAACCACCCTAGCAGAGTTACCTGTCATGCCTCTGAGCACTACCTTTCTTCCTCCCTCCTCTGCAAAAGACATCTCCATGGTCTTGTAATTGGTGGTGATAGGCCCTAATGTGCTGAGCGACTATACTCCTAGGATGATGTTAGTGTCTGGAAGGTCCATCACATAGATGTCCTGTATTAGGTCATGCCTTCCCAAGGTGAGCTTCATACCTAGAATGTAACTGTCATAGGGCAGAGTGCTACCACCTGCCACTTCTACCTTGAACCCTTCAAATTCTACTATGGGTATATTCCTTCTCTTCAACAATGCTGCATCAATGAAGTTGTGAGAGGCTCCCCCATCAATCAATACAGACACTCTCTGTCCCTGCAAGACCCCCCTCATCCTGAAGGTGTTGAATTTGGGCACCCCACTGATAGATGCCAAGGGGGCCTTCCCCCTAGACGTACTATCCTATTATGGAATCTCTTCTTCTGCTGCCTCTGTGGTTTTGGCCTCTATGTTCTGTATTTGACCATAATATTCCTCCTCCTCATTGTCTAAAGTCACCTCTATGTAGTGTACCTGGCCACGTCCCATGCACTTGTGTGATGGGTTCCATGGTTATTTGCATGTGAAGAAGAGTTTCTTCCTTCTCAGTTCCCTCCTGGTGTTGTCATCTATTCTGCCATGGCCCCTGTCAAACCCCCTTGGGTCACGTCCTCCCGGGTTCACAGGAGGTCTTTGATCTCTTCCTCCGGTGTTAAGAGATGGTCTAGGGACAAATTTTGGTTTGGCAGCTGGTCCTAGGTCCCTCGTCCTCAAAATGGCATCCTGTAGATTGGTGGGCTTGAAAGCCTTCACCCAACCCTTCAGTAAAAAACATCATAAGTCTAGTTTATGAGATGTCTTGCACCATGACAACTAGCCTCTGAAATTATTCAATGTATACCTCTAGTGCACCTATTTGTCTGAGCTGTGTGAGCTCCCTGGAATGCAACTCCGGATCCCCCTGATCAAAACAATCATTGAGCTTTTTAGTGAAGTCTGTGTATGCCATGATCTGACTGTGGCCTAGTGTGATCAATCCATGGTACCACCAATCATGAGATTTGTTGTCCAGGTACATGGTGGCAAACTTGATGGCTTCCATCTCTCTCATGGGGTTGAGCTGTAGACAAGTATCCATATTTTGTACCCATGCCTGTGCTGTCATCTTGTCTGTACCATCAAAGTATGGGATCTCTATCTTTCCCATTCTTTGTTCCAATTCATAATTGATCTTGTGGTTCGGCCTATGTTTATTTTTGAAATTAAGTTGTCAGTATTGCTCTAAGGAAATATGTCTCTGAATGCCCAAGTCTAGCTCATGGTACTCCCTGGTAGACTAAACCATCTGCTCCAGAAAATCATCCACCTGTTCTTTCTGTGCCTGTCCATTTGTGAACGTGGGTAAGTATGGTCTAGGAGTAGCCCTGCTACCCATTTACCCCTGTGGGGTGCCTCCTCCGTGGCTCCCTTCAGACTAATGACAGGGAATTTTCTCAGGGTTATATCTGGGAGCCTTTTCTGGATTGTACCTATTTCCACCATGTGAACCACCAGTCTCTCTGTTTTCATATATCTCTGGACCTTTCCCCTTATGAGTTATCTGCAACAATAGATCAACTATCCTAGTCTGGTTCACATCCACCTTCCTTAAGTTATCATCTACCTTTTTCAAGGTCTCAGTAATTTTGGCTTGTCATTTGCGGGTTATTATATATTTCTCCTGTAGGTGGATGACCAATTTAATTTCTGTTTGGTTTATGGATTTATTGAATTCTCTTTCTAAGTAGGCCAAGCCCTGGGGTTCACCTTCCTCACTTGAACCCTCCATTTCGGCCTCTGTTTCACTTGCCTGTTTCTTCTTTCTGCCCATGTAAATACCACTATACCTATGCATGCGCTAATCCTCACAGGTTGAGAGGATCGGAGCTCTGATACCACTGTAATGATCCCAAGACAATTTTTTGCTTGAAACCACTAACTACCAACGATGTGTTTATTGATTATTTGATGTGCAGGTGGCTACTGAAGTTTCGGCCTTAGGGTTTGTTTCAGTTATTCAGACAAGGTTCATATAAGATCTACCCAATACATGCAAGATCACAACAATAATAAAGATATGGAAAACACAAGCATAGATCTGACCTTTATTATGAAAAGCATGAACCTGGTACAATATAGAGCAGATCTGGAATAGTCCTCAGATGGCTCCAATAGATAAATGATATGAGCTGCTACAAAATGCTCCCAATAATACAAAATAAGCCTCCAAAGGCTGAATACAAAGTGAAGACCCAAAGTGCCAACAACAAGTGAATGCCCAACCCCCCTGGGTCGCTGGTACGTCCTGCTGGATGATAAGGGATCAATATTTCGTCTCAGCTGAAGGAGATGCCCAAAACGTGCCAAAATCCACCAAAATGTAGATTGGGTCCAGGGAAACTCCTCCCGAAAGTTTGAAGCTCAAAAACTCAATCCTCTTCCTCCAATGGTTGAAACCCTAATACAATCTGCGCCCTCCTGAAGCCCTGAATAGCTCAATAATTCGTTCTGAAGGAAGGACACCTCCAAAACCCTTGAAACTCTCTAGGATGATAGATCGGGCTATGATAAACCCTTAGGAGAAGTTTCAGGTCCAGATTCTAGGTAGAACTTCCTAGATCTGAGAAAGACTGAATCACAAGACATCCTCCTTGCCTCAAGGCTGTCCCAATCTATACCTGAAGATCTGATGGTGATAACTCTTCAAGAAAACCTCCAAAATGATCAAGGACCTGGAAATTGAACCCAAGTGCCAGAATACCCCCAAGCTCTCCTGATTGGTTGGATCGAACTCTTCTTCAAGATATGATGTGCCCCTACTGGAAATCCCTGAACAGTACGACCCTGCTGCTCTCTTGAATCAATAGGTGGATCTGTGATGAATGTAGAATGGTGTGGGTGGAGTATTTCATCCCTGAGACCAAGCTTGGAACAAGGTGAGTGGATATTTCACCACTGAGTTTTTCACAAGGGTTTGTAATAGAAAAACCCTCAAACTGTATGCTCAAGAGAAACAACAAGCAATTACCAAAATCCAGAATTCCCAGGAGATGCGCCCTAGCCTTCCCTTTATATTTTTTCTTCTATTTTCCCGTTGAGTTACATTAACTCCTATAGTTAACCCTAACTCAACCTCCAGCTCTCCTATTTCTTCTTTGAGTTATATTTTAATTCTTTTTTCACATTTTTGTCATGTCAACTTAAGAATATAACCTTAGTTTGGTTGACCCTTCCCCTCAGTGTGAGACTATGGCCTAGTGGGGACACCTAGACCACTAAGTCTTCCAAACCTCTTCATCAAGAGGTGGGGGACATTACACACTACTGAGATTCTGATCAGCGTGGTCTAAGGCTGGGAGGATCGTGGAAGGTCTGCACATAGTTGGTGGTATTCTATAAAAAGATAAGTACCAATTATGTGTTCATTTGCATGATGTGTATTTATACATGTCTTTATATTTATGAGTATTTCATGTGTATGCTGCATGCATATGTTTACTGTTATTTCTGGATGAATCTGTATATCGACATAATGTATTTGTCTACTTAAGTTTTATATGTATGAAGTTCCGCAATAGTTTATGTGTGGCATAGCCCAATAGGAATAAGGCTGGGTGTGTTACAATATGGTATCATAGATCTAGTTTTCAACATTGAGCCTGGATTGGGCCGTGTAAGTGGAAATTGAAGTAAAATTTTCATAGTGAATTGTTGTCGAAATGGAAATAATTTGAGTTTCATAGCGTCCATGAGTGCCAAGAGGGCACTGAGAGCACGCCTTAGATGTGTTTGAAATCTCAAGAGGTGTATCAGTTCGGGAAACCAAAATGGTCACATGATCTATTCGAGAAAGTTTCAAATCTTTCACAACCTCCAGATATGGGAAAATGAGTGTGGCGGTTAACCCCTTTAATTCCTTCGGACTTCGTTACTTCAACAATTTTTAAGACTTTGACAAAATGAGGAAAAATCCCTAAATCTACGAATTCTCAGAGTGAATCTACACTGTAGATCATTTGGGAGAAGGTGAACCGTTGGATCCCCCAAGTGGTTCAACAATTTGACGTTTGAGGAAATTTGGTTGTGGTTGTGTGGAGTGGAGTTTCCCTGAAGTCTCAAAGTCTAGAACCAATCCATACCATTCATGCTCAAGGAAACGTGTCCAAAGATTAGCAAGTGTTTGAAATTTTGATGTTTGAAAGTTCGGGGGTGGGGTGGTGTTCAGTACAGAAATCTTCCGAAGCTCAAAGTTTCAAAATCCCAGAGCGCCAAAGTGACGTGGATCTGATTGGGAGTTCGAAAGTTCGGTGATCGAGAGTTTTAAAGTGTGTAGATGAGAAGTTTTTCGAAGTCCCGGAGCCCTGAAGTTTCGAAGCTCTGAAGAACATTGTTCGTGAGTTCAGAAGTTCGGCGTTCGGGTGTTTTGATGTGCTCTAGTGTGGGACTCTCCGAATTCTCAAAGTACCAAAGTACCAGAGTGACATGGCATGCTCACATCAACTAGGGTGACGTGGACCCACTATAAGCATGCCACATGTTATCTTGTTTCAATATTTTCACAGACCTTTTTGGGCCAATTAGAACTTGACATGTGTCACCTGTATCTTGGGCCACGTGTCATCTCTATATTTTTGACATGTATCACCCCCCTGGTGCATTATTTCTAATGAGAATTCAGAAGTTTGAAGATTCAATATTCGGGGAAAATGTTGTGTTGTCTTATGAAATCCTCCGAAGCCCGGAGTCCCAGAGCTCCTATCAATCATTGATCTCAGCCAAGAGCATGGACCGTTGATTCTTGAAACCTTCAGGGTTTTTCTAGTTCGACGTTCAGAGGAATTGAAGTGTTGCACTGTAAGATCCTCTGAATCCCAGAGTATCGAATTCCTGGAGCGTCAGAGTGATGTGGCATGATGATGTCACCTAGGGTGACGTATACCTACTTATGCATGCCACATGTCAACTTCATTCATTCCTTTTACATACCTTATGTGCCAATTGGAACTTGATACATGTCACTCGTCGATTGGGGCACGTGTCATCTCCATATTTTGACACAAAACACCCCTAGCACGCAGTGCTAAGAAGACCCGCAACAATTCAGAATTTTCCATTTGGGAGTTTTTAGGTGCGAAGTTGTAAGGATCTCCGAAGCATGAAGCTCCAGAGAACCTCTCTGAGAGTTCACAAGTTCAATGTTTGGGAGAAATAAGGTGTGATATAGAAAGAACTCCCGAAGCTCTGAAGTAGCAGAGCCTTGAAGCTCTGAAGATGTACCGTGCAAGAGTTCGTTAGTTCAGGGTTTGAGAGAAATAAAGCATGAGGTAGTAAGAGACTCCGAAGTCCAAAGTTCCAGAGCCCCGAAGTCCCAAAGCTACGGATAAGTTCCTTTCAGTTAAGCACTTGGTCATAGGCCATGGTTACATGAGATTTGGGGGCTGAAGAAAAATGACTAGTGCCCGAAAATTGTTTAAAAGATAAAAAGAGGCTTGGAGAAGGAAAGGATGAAAACATGAATATGGTAGAGACCATTAAAAATTTGTAGAAAAATGTCCAAAGTCATAAAGATGATAATGAAAGGCTTATGAAAGCCAAGGAGCAACAGGAGGACTTCAACATGAAGTTAATGTAGAGCCTAAACATAATTGAGAAGAAATTGGATAAGGAGAATGGCTCAAGAAAATTAGGAAGTCATAGGTCTCCTGATGAGAAAGGAAGAACAAGGAGTGTTAGTAGACATCACCATCACTCCCCAAGGCATTCCAATAGGAGAGCACATAGTAGCTCAAGTTCATCCCCTATTAAGAAGAATAAGAAGAGGTACGAAGTGGATGAACTGTGAGGATAAATGAACAAAATCAAACCTCCTACATTTGATGATGAGCACAAGAAGGATGAAGATGTTGAGACATGGCCGCTAGGCATGATAAAGTATTTTCAATTGCATAATTATTCTTCACATGCAGAAAGAATAATTGATATCTATCAGATCAAAGGAAAGACATCCATGTGGTGGGATCAACTTGTGCAGGTGCAACATATTAAAGAGAAAAATGTTACTTGGAAAGAATTCAAGAAGTATTTTGAAAAGAAATACTTGGCTAAGAGATATTATGACAAGAAAATGAAGGAGTTCTTTGAACTCAAGCTAGGGAGTATGACCATTGATGAATATGAAAGAAGATTTTTGGAACTATTGAAGTATGTCACCTTTATCAAGGATGAGAGAGTTAAGATTCAAAGGTATTTGAGTGGGATTCCATCTTTCATCAGTGGCAAGATACAATATGATGATCCCAAGACTTTGGAGGAGACCATAAGGCGAGCTAAATGCCTATATGATGAACATATAGGAAAACCAACTTTACAAAGATCTTGGGAAGACAAGAAGAAGTTCAAGGTGGAACACAAGAATAAGGGGAATAAGCCACCATTCTTCAGAAATAATCCTCAGGGAGCCAACTTCTAGAGAGCCAAGAACAATTGAGACAGGTGGGAAAAGGATAAGGAAGCCACCTATTCAATGTTGGGGTTGTAAGGGAGATCATAAGTATAGAGTTTGTCCTCACATAAGTGAAAAAGTGAGAGTTGTTCACAATGTACAACAAGATGAAAAAATGAAGGACATGGGCAGGAATGTACCCAAGATCTATGCATCCCTGGACAACAAGTAAGATGAATTTCAATCACACATGATTGAAGTGGAAGGTATGATCAACAACCAAACCATTACAATTTTAATTGATTCAGGAGCTAGTCATAGCTATATAGATCCTAATATCGTGGAAAGATTTCATTTTCCAAGAAACAAGCATGTAAAATCTTGGTTGGTGCAACTAGATACTGGAGCCAAAAGAAAAGTTTATGAGATGGTTAAGTCGTGCCCAGTGGACATGAATGGGATGAGAACCAAGGCATATTTGAACATATTTCCTTTAGGTTCCTATGAATGTCTAATTGGCATGGATTGGTTGGACCAACACCACGCTATCATAGAATGTTATAATAAATCATTTACTTGTTGGGATGAAGAAGGGAACCTAAGGACAGTGAAGGGAATCCCCAGGACAGTAACTGTCAGAGAAATTTCAGCATTGTAGCTGAAGAAGTGTTACAAAAAGGGATGTCAAATATTTGCAGCTCATATGGAAGAAACACCTAAAGATAAGGTGTCAATGGTTGAAGATTATGTAGTTTTAAAGGAGTTTGAGGATGTGTTCAAAGAAATACTAGGATTACCCCCTAAAAGAGATATTGATTTCTCTATAAATATGACGCCTGAAGCAACTCCAGTATCCAAGAACCCTTACATGATGAGTACACCAGAGTTAAAGGAGTTGCAAATGAAACTAGAAGAGATTCTAAAGAAGGGGTATATACACCCAAGTGTGTCACCTTGGGGTGCTCTAGTATTATTTGTGAAAAATAAAGATGGAACATTGAGACTTTGTATTGACTTCAGGAAGTTGAACAAAGTAACTATAAATAATAAGTATCCTTTGCCAAGGATCGATGGCTTCTTTGATCAGTTGAAGAATGAAAAAATATTCTCCAAGATTGATCTTAGGTTATGTTATCATCAGGTAACAATTAAGGATGAAGAAATCAACAAGAATTCTTTCAGAACAATGTATGGCCATTATGAATTCACAGTGGTGCCATTTGGGTTATCAAATGCACCAACAATCTTCATATGTTTAATGAATGGTATTTTCAGAGAATAAATACTTAGATAAGTTTGTCATTGTCTTTTTGGATGAAATTCTTATATATTCCAAGTCGGAAGAAGAGTATGAGAAACACTTGAGGTTGGTACTACACGTATTAAGAGAGCACCCGTTGTATTCCAAATTGAACAAGTGCTCATTTTATCAAAACCAAATTCATTATTTGGGGCATATCATATCTGAGGAAGGGATTACAATGTATCCTGAAAATATTGAGGCCATTAGAGGATGGTCAACACCTAAGAATGCAACATAAGCCAGATCCTTCATAGGCCTTGCAAGTTACTACATAAGATTTATTGCAAGGTTCTCAAAGATTGCACACTCAATCACTTCCTTGCAAAAGAAGGGAGTGAAGTTCTAGTGGAATTTGGAGTGCAAAAAGAGTTTCCAACACTTGAAACAATTATTAACCAGTGCTCCAATTTTAAGGATTGCAGATCCAAATGAAGACTTCATTGTATGCACAGATGCATGCAAAGAAGAACTTGGTGGAGTCCTCAGTTAAAATGTGTATGTTGTATGTTATGAATCAAGGAAGTTGAAGGAGCATGACATACATTATGCCACTCATTATTTGGAGTTGGAAGCCATAGTGCATGCCTTGAGGAAGTGGAAGCACTACCTTATGGGAAAAAGGTTTGAGTTGAGGACATAACACAATGGTCTGAAATATTTATTTGGACAACCAACTCTAAATGCCCGACAGAGCAGGTGGTTAGAATTTCTAAGTTAATACGACTTTGATATAAAGCATATCAAAGGGAAATAGAACAAGGTGGTTGATGCACTCAACATAAGAGTGCATGAGTTGCATGCTGCAACTATCAACATGTACCAATCTGATTTAAAGGACATAATATCATATGATGTGAAATCAGATTTGCATTACATGGAATTAATGGAAAAATTACAACAAGGTATTTTGCAGTAGAAAATTGAAGACTACAAGCTGGGGAATGTTGAAATTTTCATGTACAGAAACAAAATTTATGTACCTAATTCCCAAGAATTAAAAAATATGGTATTGAGAGAAATGCATAATGTACCTTATGCTGGACACCTAGGGTATCAGAAAACAATTGCAGTTGTCAAGAGACAATATTATTGGCCAGGCATGAAGAAAGAAGTTGCTGAGTACATTGCCAAATGTTTGGATTGTCAAAAGGTCAAGGCTGAGCATATACACCCAACTGGGTTGCTGCAACCATTACCCATTCTTGAGTGGAAATGGGAAGTGGTGACACTGGATTTTATCACTAAACTTCATAGAACAAGCAAGTAACATGATTCGATCATGGTGGTGGTGGGCAAGGTTACTAAAGCTGCCCATTTCATTCCAGTGAAGCTCACTCACAAGGAAGCTAACGTTGCTGGTATTTATATGAGGGAAATTGATAGATTGCATGGTATACCCAAGATAATTGTGTGTGACAAAGATTCAAAATTCACATCGAAGTTTTGGAAACGATTATTCAAAGGATTTGGAACAAATTTGAATTTCAACACAACTTATTATCCATAATCTGATGGGAAAATAGAGAGGGTGAGTCAAGTGATTGAGGATATGTTGAGGATTTATGTGATGGATAAACCATAAAAATGGGAAGACTACCTACATTTGGTAGATTTTTATAACAATGGGTACCAAGCATCTCTGAAGATGAGCCCATTTGAGGCACTTTATGTCAGAAGGTACAACACACCAGTAAGTTGGGACAACCCAATAGATAGAGCAGTGGTTGGGCCAGAATTACTCAAGGAAATGGAAGAGAAGATGTCAAAAATAAAGAAGAATTTAAAGGATGCTCAAGAGAGGAAGAAAAGCTATGCTGATAAGGGAATAAATCATAGGAAATTTAAAGTGGGTGGTCATGTATTGTTGAAAGTGAATGCTAACAAAAGTTCCCTAAAGCTGGGAAATTGTTCAAAGTTGGCAGCTCGTTATTGTAGGCCGTTTGAAATCCTAGAGAGGATTGGGCCTGTAGCTTATATGCTTGCATTACCTGTATCATTGTCAATTCATAATGTATTCCACATGTCATTGCTCAAAAAGTATATACCTAATGCTAATCATGTTATTGATTGGAATGTGTTTCAGGTAGAGCAAGAAGGCACTTTTCAAGTGCATCCGCTGTGCATATTGGAACAAAAGATCAAGAAGCTCCGGAATCGAGCCATAGAGCAAGTAAAGGTCCAATGAACCTAGTATGGTCCTGAGGATGCAACTTGGGAGCACGAGGATGTTATGTGGGCATAATACCTGCATCTTTTTGAAGATTTTTGAAAATCTTGGTGTTAAAGGTATATATGTATTGCATCGAGGACTGTGAAAAAATAATGGGAGGGGAATGTAATACCCCCAAGACCAATCCCTAGTTGAATTATAAACATGTTTTATAGGTTTGTGAGACAAGTGATTATAAGCTAGGAGGCTTATGTGATTATTAAGATGGAGAGATTAGATGTTAAAGGCTAGTGAGCCTATTTTTGTATATGTAAACACTCATATCATTAATATAATACAACGTTTCATGTAGAACGACCAAGATAAAAGAGTACGGGGGACTAAACTCCACTAGGAAGGGAAAGGGAGGGGCTAAGATCCTAGGAAAGGGGGCTAAGTTGGAGGGCTTATTGCCAAAGGAATATTATAATATTATTTCGAAAGGCTATGGAGAGGATAATTACTTTTATCCTAAGTTCTTATGGGAAGTGGAATGATCTACAAGTGAAGAGGAATGAATTATTGGAGGGCCATGTGTCAATCAGGGCGCATGGAAATATATGTGGGGAAATTAGTCTATTTTCCCATCTTTACCCATTCACTCACTCATCCATTCACACACTCAACCATATTCTCCATTAGTTGACCTCTGCATGAGGTGCACCCTCCATTCTTCACGCAATCATGAAGCTACCTCGTATTGTTCCCATTACTAGCAATAACCCGTACCATCTCGGGAGGAGTAACACATTTGTACCTTGCTGTTATGGGCAACGCCTAAACCAAACCCGAAGGCTTTTGCTACTGCCATCACCTGTTCCATTCCTAAATTTTGTTGATTCCATAGCTAAATGTTGTTGTTTTCATCATTATGTGTAACTGGTTGATTAAATCTTTGGACTGAAGAGACGGGTTGTCAGGCTCATGGGTTTGAAGAGGTGGTTTAGTAGGCCCGTGGATTGAAGAGGCAGGTTTTCAAGTCCATGAGAAACTCTGTCCAGGTAAGAGAATTGTTGGGAAAATGATTTCTTGAGGGATCCCAACTGCATTTATAGTGCTTTGAGAATTCCTTTCTGGCCTGTGGCTGAAGCCCTGGAAGGGAAGTGGGGCAGCCAGAGGACTCTTAAGAAGCGAAGGGGCACACTTCCTGGGGTAGGAAAATCATGTGGGGAATGAGAGGTTGTAGGA
The DNA here is from genome assembly GCA_009831015.1 of Picea engelmannii. Lineage (NCBI taxonomy): Eukaryota > Viridiplantae > Streptophyta > Pinopsida > Pinales > Pinaceae > Picea > Picea engelmannii. The sequence goes on along the minus strand of ML800926.1, from coordinate 184,238 downwards.
TGTTAGTGTGAGTTGGCACATGGGACAAAATCCTTCCTGTGGATTGTGTAACTTCATTTTTCCTCAACCTAGTTAGGAATCCATTTACCCAGGTGGATTTTAGTCCCAAGTCAAGGGTGATTCACTATTGAGATTCTGATTAGCATGGTCTAGGGCTGGGAGGATTATGGAAGGTTTTCACATAGTTGGTGGTCTTCTATAAAAATATAAGTATCAATTATGTGTTCATTTGCATGCTGTGTATTTATACATGTCTTTATATTTATGAGTATTTCTTGTGTATGTTGTATGTATATGTTTACTATTATTTCCGCATGAATCTGTATATTGGAAGAATGTATATTTCTTCTTACGTTTTATATGTATGAATTTCCGCAAGAGTTACTTTGTGGCATATCCCAATAGGCATAAGGATGGGTGTGTTACATTCTCCTACAAATATCCCGATTTTCCACCAACTCTCTTCCTCTCAACCTTCCTAACCCAAGGAATGTAACCCTTCACTGATCTCAGTCCCTTAGACATCTCATTCATTTATCAAGGTCTTTGTGGCATAGGTAACCAAGGATCTCTCTGTTGGAAACTCAAGGGAACTTGCTGCTAGGAAAATTACCACCAAACAACAAAAAACACTTGTTCTTTCACTACAACTCACATAGGATTTCACTCTTCAGGTATTCCAACTTGGTTATTTAGTATTTAGCTCCAAAATGATCCAAATACACTCCAAAATTCTATAGAATTCTCCCTCCATGGATGCTCCAACTACAAGCTCTCTTTCTTTCTCTATACTTGTTGTTCATGCCCAAAACCTGGATGTGTAAAACTGTTGTTGTTACCCATACAAAATTTCTATTTTTTGGATTGCTTGGTTGTCTCACACACTTCCCCAAGCAGATTGTAGTCACCCCCCATGCTCCCAATAACTATGGGATGTGACTTCTCACACCCACCCTCTTACATGCATTCAATGATTGGCTTTTGGGATACTCAATCATAAAAAGTGTTTAATACATATTGATAATAAAATCCAGGAATGTGGGTGGAATTAATAGACATGGGTAATTCCCCCTTGGACACCTATCTTAAACATTCTCCTAGACCCTCCCCTCTCTTCTGGATTAATTTGGCTTCCATATCTATCCATGTCCCCTTAGCAATTGGCATCACATTTTCTTACTAAAACCTAAAACATAGAAATACAATTCATATATTACATCACTTTGGCGATATCCACACTTTATATCTACATAATCATTAATTAAAACAAGGATTATAGTGGGGATGTTACATTCCTTCTCCCCTACAATTGTGTGTCATCCTTGGTGCACACTATGTTGATATACATATATATACAATTTTACATCACAATAAAATTCTACAATTTTACATCACAATGAAATTCTACAATTTCACAACTCTAACAATAGTTCCAACCATAATCTCATGTTCCTCTCAACCCGATGATCAAAGGAATGCACCATTTGTTTATTAGTTCTAACCCAAGGAATGTACCATTCATTTATCAGGGCTAACCCAAGGAACATGCCATTCTTTTATCAGAGCCCCCTGTTATCACATAGACTTGCAAGGTTCAAAATTCATTTCAATTTTGATTTTGAGTCATAGGTTTTCTTAAGTTTTAGGTTTTTATGTCCCTTTGCTATAGTCATATTTCAAAATTTTATTTAAATAAGCCAAGGTTAGTTTGGCTTTGGTCTAGATTCCCTGGGTTATGTTTTTGTTATCATGACAAGTTGAATAAACTTTCATGAGTCACCTATTTTAGACTCTCCATCACCACCTTGACATGTCACAACTTCATGTTGTACGCAATATCCTCCTTTGTCACCTTTTACCCATTTAGTTGTCAAATCTGACTTGATCTGTGCACTTCCAACTCACTAGGAGAGTTCGCAACACATTCAAAAGTACTCCATGCATTCATTTCCATCATTTCATTTATGGATCCTTTAAAATAAGATCTTATTGTTTTTAGAGCTGGTATTTTAAACAAATTTCCATGGATTATGTCATAAAAGTTTCTAATAGTTTCTTCCAATTGTGCAAATCATGTTTGAGCTCGGCACTGCGAACTTGGTGCTACAGACAGTCCCTATGAACTTAGCGTTGTGAACTTGCTAAAGAGGAGAGATGGAGGTTGAACTACTTGCAACCATTCCTATTCAAACTTAATGACATCAACAACAAACACAAGTCCACCAGGTAGTCCATGAGATTTTTCACGTTGTTTAAAGGTTGAAGGAGAGATTTTCGCTGGTTTGACCCCTCGGCACTGCGAACTATTCTACTCTGTTTTAGCTTTCTTTCAAATCCTTTTCCTTCATGCTATGAACCTTGTTTGTTAAACCTTATTACTTATAAGACCTCATCTATCCTTCCTATTGCTCATAATTCATTTTCTCCCCTGATATTCCCCAATGTTGCAAACCCTCTTCTCTGGCGCTGCGAACTATGCACTACAGATCATCTGTTCTAGTTTTGTTGAAAACCCTTCTTCTACATCTTTTTCAAGCTCAAATTTAAAAGAGTGACTCTACACCCATCTCATCTTGGATTTTGTTTCCTCCCTCTTATCATAAATTCCAGTTGTCTTTCTTTATATCTCCTGTTTGAAGAATGCCATGCCTCATTCCCGAATGTGCATAAAGTGAGTTGTATAAAGTCTATACAAGATCATCTTATTGAAAACAGTTCTCCATCAAAACCCTGGTTTCTTATATTCCTGTTTTCATACATCTACCTGTTATTACAACTCACAGAAATAATTCCTCAACAACAATTATGGACAACCCACATCATAAGAAAACTCACAAGGGAGGGGAAATCGTGATAACATAGCCCTATGCTATGCATCTTTTTTATTCTGAACCCTTGATCAGAGAGGATTTCCAGTGGGTAGGTTGTATAAATTTTTGTCAAAGAATGCAAAGGGGGCACCCAGAGGTGGCTAGGGAGTTTTCACTAAATTTCAATGGAACCAAAACCAGGGTTGGAATAATGGAGTTTGAAGTTTCAGAATTGTCCATCTCCATTGCAACATAGATACCTAACACTAGAGAAAAGTGGTTCAAGGCTATGACACTAAATGCCTCTTTCTCCAAGGAGTTCCTCAAACCAGAATATTAGGAAGACAATCTATCCAAAGGGGTACCCATAAATCATATGCTTGAAGGTTTTGATAAAATGTTGAAGGTGATTCAGAGGTATTTCACCTGTGAAGGAATATTTAACATGGTATACCAATACCACATCAAATTGTTGTTACACTTCACAGGGAAAGAAGTTATAAACCTCCCTTTTTATCTGTTTAGAAGTATTGAAAAGATGGATGACAAAGTTCAGTCCAAATCCAAGAAAGTGGACACTAGTGTTTTCCACTTAGGTCTTATCAAAATTCTAGTTATGGAAGAATTGAGAAAGACAAACATAGATTGGGAAACATTCATCACTTCTTCACAGTTTTAGCTGAATGCTACCCTCAGTCCACAATCCAAACTTCAAATCCCTATTCTTGATGAGAAGACTGTGTATTCAGAGGTGAGCACAAAGAGAAAGAGTACTATGACTGCTAAAGATGATAGAGCCAAAAAGGGAGATGAAGAAGGAGGACCTTCACAATATTCACAGAGGGAAGTTTAACCCATGCCAAATCCCATTCCTGCAAAGGTTCCTTCAAGCAAATCCACAAGTCTAAGAGGTAGAAAATTGGTGTTTCCTTCACCCAGTGCAGTTGACAAGGTCAAAGCTAGGGTGCCTCTTACCAGAGAAACAACCAAGCAAGAAATCTCTTTGAAGGATGATGTAGTAGGAGTCTCATCCCATAGGAAAGGTAAATTTATAACTGTTGAAATTATTGACATCACTACTCCTCAAGAAGAGTGCAATCCCACTTTCAATAGGCTCAAAAGACAACTTAAAGAGGCAAGGGATGAAGTTGATAAGATAAGGAAGGAAAACTTGAGTGTCAGAAAGAAAATTAAGGAAGTGCTGGATATTCATCGTAAGTCCATTGACAAGGAAAATTTTATGGCTAAAATATTCTTGGCCCTCCACATGTAGCTCATAAATATTTACAAATACAATAGATATTATCAAGCTCAAATTAGAAAACTAAAGACAAAACTTTATCCTTTCAAATAAGAGTTAACTAAGAGAAATATAGATATGTTGGCTAAAGTTTCTACCAGGGGGAGCTCCAAAGTTAGAAAATGAAGAAGTTGAACCCCTTAACCCATATTAGTTTTTGACAAGTTTCATGTTTTTTGCATTTTGCAATTTTGAGGATGGTTATGCTTGATAAACCATGTTTACCTACTGGGGTGTTCTATTCTAAGTCATATACCATGATCATAAGTTATTACAATAGTTTGTGGCACCGGAGATAGTTTTGGAACAATTTAAGGAATTATCAAACGAAATAAGATGCTAGAGGAAAGTTCGCAACGCCTGACGTTGAGAACTGACATTGCGAACTCATGTTTTAGATTTTTGGAGGGAGGAACAATTGCCAAGTGTCAGAGATCGATGCAAGCCAGTTGTATGAGGGTCAGTTACGAGCTGGGAGGCCACCCGGAAAAATAAGATGCACTCAAAGGGACACTTCATCAACCATAAAGAAGATGTTTAAGACATTGCCAACATTAGCCTTAATTTTAACTTTCTGTTTTATTTCTGTTGAATAACTGTAGTTAGGCCACCCTTAGGATTAGGAATCCTATGCAGCAGTGGTTATTTGAATTGTAGTGCTATCACTGATAGCCTAGGTTATAAAAATACTATTGTAAGTATGAAATGGGGTTGGAATGGTGTAAGAGAGGATTCAATTTTGATACTATGTGTATTTACATAAATACCTTCTATTTTATGTATCCGACTTAATATTCTCTCGATAATGAAAATCAGTTTTTTTTCCTACCATTTTGTTGTCTTCTAATTCTGATTACAGTCAAATGAAAGATTCATTTTACTGATTTATAGCTTGTTGCAATAGAGGATCTGTTATAATGTTGTTTACAGATATATCATAATTCATCTCTTTGATTATAAGAATTTCGATAAAGAGTTCTGCTTTATATGTATGTCATACTACCAAATTATAAGAAATTCATTTCTTATAATATTTTGTTGATGGGTTAAAAGTTTTAAAATATCCATTATTTTTGAAATATCAATTATTTTTAAAATATTAATTATTTTATATTATTTTTCATAATTATTTTCTTATTTAATTTATATATATATATATATATATATATATATATATATATATATATATATATATATATATATATATATATATATAATTATCACATTATTATTTTGTATTTTAAATTAATTTAGTATTATATTAAAATTGAATTTACCTCTTACATCATGAATTTATTTTTTTAATCAAAATAAACATCATATTCATAATAATCCCCTTTAATATATATATTAAAGACATTTTTTCTAATCAAAATAAACATCATACTCCTAATAATCCCCTTTAATATATATTAAAGATACTTTTTCTCTAAATTCAATGTTAGAGATATAAGGGTTATGATGCATAATACATGTTATTTAAAGCTAAATCAATTTTGTTTCCAAACCAAGTTACTGTTGGATTATTGAGAGGGGGGTGACTCAGTAATAGCGTAATTATAATCCTTTTTTTTTAAATAATCCAAGTGTTATATCAATGTAGAATTATTATCCAATAATGAGCAATAAGAAATGAATAATCACACACATACACAATACACCGGTATTTTACGTGGAAACCCAAATCGGGAGAAAACCACATAATGCTTTTTCTTATATGTCTTGAAGAATTACATTCATTGGAAGCACCAACTTCCTTTGTTTTCCAGTTGCAACTGAAAGGAGGCTCCAACTCCCTAGTTTCTCAGGCTACAAACTCAGGGAAGCTCCAACTCCCCAATTCTCTGACTACAACTAGAAGGAGGCTACAACCCCATATGTTCTCCGGATACAACTAGAAGGTGGCTACAACCACTTGTCCTTTCCCTGTCCAACTGCCTTGAAGTAGAAGTAGAATGAAGTAACCACTGTCACACTATCACTGTGAGATATACCGCTGTAAACCTGTACCATTAAACCTGAACCATGCATCAACCTGTACCTCAACCTGTAATCAACATGTACCATAAAAAAGTGCATCAACCATGCACCAACCTGTACCAAACAATCTGTAATCAACCTGTACCATAAACAAGTGCAACCAACCATGTACCAAGTATGTACCAATCATGTATCAAATACTCATCAACTATGACTCATCAATAAGTACAAACATCATCAACTATACACCTCATGTATGTGCCAACTCATCAACTACTTGTCTCAACCATGTACCCAACTTGTACCTCAACCAAAATCCCTCATCAATTTCATCATCCAAATATGATTTATAACTCTGTAATAGACCTGGTGTATATGATCACATACCTGCAAACCTTCCTTAACTTTAAACAACAAGAGACTAGCATTTACATCAAACTTTTCTTTAGTCTCACATGACTAGTTTTGGATTAGTCAAAAACCCTAATTTGAAATAATCATAACTTTGTACTTGTAATGAATAAAGATATGAAACTGATACAGAATGTTCTTCAGTGTGTTTTATGCAGTTCCTCCAGGTGTCAATACTTGGAACCTCTCATAAAAGTAGTTATAAAAAACATGGCACACCTTTCTGAATTATGGCTTATTCTAGAGAGCGACCTTATAGAGCGTGCCCCACATAGAATGTTTGTTGCATTGATCTGAAACTATTAAAAACATACTACAAAATTTACTCTAACCAACACATTTTTTCTTACTAAATTTGGATATGTTATGAATAAGTTATGACGTTTTACCCGAAACACTTGTTTTTGACTAGTTTCAGGACTAGCCACAAACCCTATTTTCCATGGAGTGTAACTCCAACAATACAATGACCCACAAGATGATTTTTTTACCACGGATAATTGGATATGTTTTCTCAATGGCATAGAAATTTAACAGTTTGAATCATTCTAGAAAAAAAGTTATTGCAAAAATGGTGAGATGACCTGTAAATAACATACCTTAGAAAGCATCATCAAAAGAATTTATCCTTCCTTGAATTCCGGCCTTCTTTTCTTCACCTTCCCTCAGAAATTCGGATTAGATATCCTTTGGTTACCTTAGACACCTATAGGTATTCAATATTCTCAAGTGTGTCTAGAATGAGAGAGCCTTGCCTCTTATTTATACTCTCCAAGTAGCTTCCTTAAAAACATCTTCTAGGTCACTTTGCCCACTTTCCTTATTTTAGGGTTAACCCACTTCTAATTTCTCCATTAAATTTATTATTTAAATAATTTATT
>ML800926.1:108997-150375 GCA_009831015.1 Picea engelmannii | reverse complement strand
AAAGACTATACATATGTTACAAAAAGTTACCCACAGTGACCTGCCTATGAGTAATACTTCTTGAGGTAGAGCCCATTTCTAGGCTCCGCCAAAGCATTCCCTTCAAAGTCAACCAAATGATAAGCGCCCTTTTTTAAAACCTCCTTTATGATGAAAGGTCCGAACCACATGGGTTTGAATTTTCCTACCCCCAGGGGGTCCTTATCTTGGTCATAGACTAGGACAAGGTCGCCTTCAGAAAAAATCCGAGGACGAACGAACCTATCATATTGACACTTGACCTTATGTTTGTGAGCCTCGTTGGCCAGGGCTGCATCAAAATTCTTCTCATTGAGCTGCTCAAGGTATACTAATCGTTCTTCAAGTGGATAAGTGTCTGGCAATAACTGTATTGCCAACTTTAGAGACGGGATCTGACATTCGATAGGTAAGACTGCCTCCAGCCCATAAACGAGTTGGAAAGGTAAGAAACCGGTTGCAGTCTTAACAGATGTTCGGTAAGCCCATAATGCTAAGTATAACATCAAATGCCAATTTTACTTGGCTAAGTTGATCGTTCATTGTAGAATGGTCTTAAGAGTTTTGTTCACAACTTCGACTCGACCATTTGCTTGGGGGTAGTAGGGTGAAGAATGTTCCCGCCGTAACCCAAGCTTTGACATTAACTCAGTAATCATCTGGTTTTAAAAGTGACTTCCATGGTCGGTGACAATCTCCCTTGGGATGCCGAACCTTGCTATTATCTGGTTGAATAAAAAGAGAGCTGCAGTCTCTCCATCATCTTTAAACATTGGCATAGATTCAACCCACTTTGTGAAGTAGTATACAACTACGATGATATAGCAGTGCCCCCTTACTGAAGGAGGGTTGCATGTAGTGTAATCAATCCCCCACTTGGTGAAGGGACCAACTATGATGACAGGAAACATAGGAGCGGGATGTGCCCTCATCTTCCGAGAGAAGATTTGGCACGGATGACACTTCTTGACCGATTCGATGCAATCTTTGATAAGTGTCGGCCAGAAGTAACCTGCTCATAGAATATTTTGGGTTGTTGCCAACCCATACAAATGACCGCCACAAGCTCCGGTATGGCAATCGTTAAGCACAATAACTGCTTCGTTGTGAGTGAGACATCGACGTAGGATGCAGTCTACACCTCTCCAATACAATGTAGCATCGAGTATGAGATAATTCTTATCCTAATGGCGTATGCGTCAACGCTCATCATGAGAAGCAGTGGCGGGGCACTTCAAAGTCTGGAGATAGATAAGTATATCTCCATACCAGGGATCCAAATAGTTGATCAAAAACATATCTCCTCTGATAGGTGACTCTTTGGGCACAAGATCACCTGACTCAACCGGAAGTTCTGAAATAAGTTCTGCAAAGAATAGTGACATTTTGGACTTCGCTGAAACAAAATCTAAGTCAAACTCTTGGAGGATGACTATCCATCTACTGATTTTTCTGCCAATTACCCATCGTGTCAACATGTACTGAAATGGATTCACGACAACAATGAGGGAACTGTTGAATAGCATGGACTACTGCCAACACACGTTTTTCAATATGAGAATAATTGAGTTCTGGTCCTACGAGGCCTCGACTCAGATAATAGATAACATATTCTGAGAACAAGTCATCTTCTTGAACTAAGACCATGCCAATAGTCGACTCTACCGCAACCAGATATAATAAGAAATCCTTGTTATAGTTAGGTGGACGACGCAGAGGGGAAGTTGTGAGTGCATGTTTTAATGCAGTGAAAGAGCATTGAACAACATCTTCCCAATAAAAGGGAACGCCTTTTTTAAGTAAGCGCATAAAGCCCTTGGTGATCTTGGCGTAGTTAGCGATAAAGTGTCTTAGAAAATCCGCCTTGCCCTGGAGACTCTGAAGTTGAAGAATTGTGCGTGGGGGGGGGGAACTGAATTATTGCCTCAACCTTGAGAGGATTGACCATGATCCTTGTTGTTGACACTATGAAACCTAACAAACGTCCTAATGTTACGAAAAAGCTGCACTTGTTTGGGTTTAAGTGAATTCAGAAGTAGCGACAATGCTCAAATATAAGTTGGAGGTGTGTGGGATGATCCATTCTCTTGCGAGATCGAGATGCTAAATCATCTAAATAAGCCTCAACTATATGCTTGAGGTCATGGAAAGAAAAAGACATGGTTTTCTAAAAGGTGGCTCCAACATTTTTGAGACCAAAAGGCCTCTTATGATACGCGATTGTACCCAATGGACATATGAATCCCTTTTGTGTTGGTCTTAGAGTTTAATTTGTATTTGGTTATATTCCGAAAAACCGTCCATGAAAGAAAAGGCCTCGCAACCCACACATTCATTAATTATCTGGTCGATGAATGGTGTGGGAAAATTATCTTTAGGACATGCCTTTTTCAAATCATGAAGTCTTTACATACACCAATTGTGCCTTGTTTTTTATTGACCGGCACGGGGTTTGACACCCATTAGGTCAAATGGACAGGGTAGATAAAACCGACTTTTAGCAGTTTCTCGACCTCAACCTTAATGGCTGCTGCTTTCTTGGGGTTAACTGGATGAAGCTTCTACCAGACAGGCTTGGCATCTGGATATGTTGTGATTTCATGTTCAACTATTTTTGGATCAATGCCTGGAATTTCCTTGTAAGACCAGGAAAAAACGTCGCGAAATTCTTTAAAAAGATCTATGTAGATTTGAATCTCTCTGAGGGAGCAGTTAGCTCCGACGAAAACATTCTCCATGACGCCAGGGTTTTGGGAAATATTGATTGGTAAGGTTTCATTGATAGTCGCCATATTACCCTCAACATAAACCTCATGAGTAGATAAGGGATTAATGGGACAAGACCTATCTCCTGTCATAGTCGAGGTGAATTCTCCATCTTCGATTCTGCTTAACGCTGGGAGGAATTATGATCTGTGATGAACATCTTCCCAGGGTTTGTCCGGACTAGTCATTGCCTCGATTATAGCTTCATTAGAGGGCAAGACTAAGTCTAATGAATTAGTGTGAGCAAGAGAACCCTGAGCCCAAATAGGATCCAGAAGTGGATCAAACTCTTGTGCGGGAGTTGGATCAGTGTTGGCTGAAGTTTGCTGGAATAAAGAGTACGCTACTTTAGCTGCGGACAAGGGCATGGACATGCCCGGGTGCCCTTTCCCATCCATCGTGGCCGATGGAGAAGGAAGTATCCATGGATCGTTGAAGTATGTCGTGCGGAACGGCGAAACTTGAAAAATATCAACCTTATGGTGATTAGATATAAACTTGATATCGCCTTGAGGGGGCAGGTAGTCAAAGGTACCCATCAAAGATGCGCACAACCCAACCCCTACGTTGAATACACTTGGTTGAGGATTATCGACCATCGGGACCGTGGATGACCCCAATGAAGGATCAGGTCTGGAGAAAGACAATTTATTGATGGTCACTATCCGGATTTCGTGTGGAAACAACAAGACCCAAAAGACTGTAGCGACCACAACTTGCATGGAATAAGTCCAACTCCTTCCTAGCAAGAGGTTATAGTTGAGGGGAGCATCGACTACCTCTACCTCGACACACATGGTCTTGCCTCCTAATTGCACGGGGAAAGAGGGAATGATACCATGTGGTCGGAATGAATGACTGTTGAAAGCGGTGAGGAGAGTAGGTGATGGAGACAAAACAGGCTGGCCAACGAACTTTCAACATGCCAACGACATAACGCATGTCGAGGCTCCCTCATCGACCACCGTGCAAAATATATTTCGAGTAAAAGTTTTCATGGGATAAGCCACTACTATTTGAAATGCGACATGTTAAGGTAGAAGAGGTTTTAGGTTGGTTGTATCCAGCATGATTGTACCCAGATTACAATTCTCGGTAGATACTAAAGCGGTTAACAAAGATTTCCTCTGGGAAGGGCAACTTTGGAGGACCTCCAAAGCAGACATCGCACAAGGGGTTTGTGATAAATCTTCCACCACAGAATAGTTCTGGGCGGCCCTTTCATTTGGGTTGTGAGAAGATTTTTTGAATGCACCTTTGGGGATGCGTGTCATTGTTTCACCCAACATATTCTCAATCTGTAGAGGAAGAGATGGGAGTTCAGCTTCTTTTCCCTTCTCATAAGTTCTTGGTTTACTATAGTCATGCGCTCTAGTCGATATAAAAGCATCACCCTTCACCATATATACATTAGCGGATGTGGGGTGTTTGAAGACGGAGAGGGTCCTTAACTGCCCCCTTCCGTGCTTGCAGAGGCTTGAGTTAGATTTTTCCCATGTTGAAATGGATTGGTTAACACAACAAGATATTGTTGCATCACAAACTTTTGGGCTTCTGCAAGCCGAGGACATAGATGGGTCGGGTGGTCCTGCGCGCATAAGTTTCATGGATACCTTGCCTTTCGTTTCTCAGTGTTGTCCCTGCCAACATTATCGGTAGGTTTTTTATCCCCCTTACCCTTCTTTCGTTGTTTTTTCTTTCCTTCAGGCTGCTGGGTGGCCTTTGGATTAGTCGATTGCACTGTGTGTACATCCGACGTTTTGGTAGGGGGAGCAACTGAAGTAGTAGTTTGGCTGGCCGCTGTGTGTTGTATAGACAATTGCTGCAACTGCTTTGTCAATTGCTCAACGGGCTTTGTTTGTGTTGAACCAACAATACCATCAGCATGCGGTCTCGCTCTCTGTTTGGTGTTATCAAGTATAGAGCGTGGTGCATCTGGAAAGATCTCGTATAATAAACCGGACCGAGAATAGATTAGCTCAAGTTGTTGAGCTCTCATGATGGCGTCTTCTTTGGAAAATACTCCCGATGTCATGACGTCTTTGGAAAACTGTGGGACCAAAGACTTAAGAAACCACTTGAGCAGGAATGCTGGTGGGACTAGTACCTTAATTAAACTCTTTCTACGTCGCCATTCTCGAATGTGATCAGAGATATGGTCCGCTTTAGTTTGTGAGAAATTGGCCAGCAATTCAGTGCCAGCGTCGTATCTCACGGGCAATTGGAAATGGTTTAGGAAAGCCATCGCTAGTTCACTGAAGGAAGAGTATCTTGAGCGGTCGAGCTCAATGTACCATTTTGCGGCACTCCCTATGAGAGTACGTTGAAACAATCACAACTGTACGGAGTCGTCTTTCAACGAGTTAGATGAGCACCAAAGATGGAAGGTAGTCACATGATCTCCTAGATCTTCATTAGGCTTGGCTTCGAACTTTGGGATGTCCTAATGCAACTTCATCGGCATAGAAGGCCAACGCGGATCATGACATATAGGGTCATTCAACAACCTTGTCAAGTCTGGAAAATGCAAGGTTGCCAGGAAGGGTATTTTGGGTTGTTGGTGATAACCTGGGAAAAAGGGGCTTGGAATTTGGCTGGCACCAGGTTGCCAGGAAAAGTTCAGTTGCTGGCCTGGGTTCTGGTAAAAACCATGGCCATGGCCAGCATATGGATTTTGTGTGTGAGGAGACATCATCGACTGATTTCTGAAATAAGACATAGATGGTTGGGCATGCATTACATTCGAAGGACTTTGGGAAGGATTGCTCCATGTCGGTCCCGTGGGGATAGGCATAGTTCTTTGTCCAGGGTTCCATTGATTGTGAAAATAATTACCCCAGATCGGCATTCCAGATGAGGGAACGGATCCCTGCCCAAAATTCCAAGGCCCTAGTGCGGAAGAAGTTCCCAGGTATGCCCCCTGTGCAGGAATAGTACCCTGCATAGGAATAGATTGTCCAAAACTGGGGTTGCCCCTAGTTGGGAAAGTAGCTGACGAGAAAGCGTTGCTACCAAATGCACCGAACAAAGAAAACAATGTCGAACCTACCAGCATATTATGTGAAGGTGGTTCTTGACTCCCCACTCCAAATAAACTATGGTGTGTAGGTGGCCCAATGGATTGCTGATGCGCGCCACCGAGTGAAGGGGACGAAGGAGGTATATGACCTCCCTCATAAGGGAAAGCATTAAAAGGAGAAGGAGTGCCTCCCATGTGTCCTTGCAAAGGAGCAGTAGAGCTCCCTGCCCCTAGACCTGAAGTTTGTGAAGTGGATTAGGAAAGTATAGGACTTGTACCTAAACTAGGCATCCCGTATGAGAATGGAGGGCCTGTCGCACTTGGTGTGAAAGGGGTTGTGGCCACTGCCAGAGACGGGATCGGACCACTGTGAGATGTAGTTGCGGTCAATACCATGGTGGCCCAGACCGGTGACTATATGTTAGGAGGTGGAAACTCTCTTGTGGTGACAACCGTAGTGGGAATTGAAGAATTCCCTGAAGGAGTAACAACTTTTGTTTCCATTGCTATTTGCGACACTGTCTAGCACTCGTAAGGATGAATTGGTACGATGGTGGATGCTGAAAGATCAGTGGTGGAGGTTTCAACTAGACCAAAAGCTTGTGCTCCAAGGTCTACAATGTTCGATTCCTCTGGATGTTGGTCGGGCACAATTTCTTATGACCCGATCACTTCAAAAGACCCTTGTTGGTCTAGCTTTCACCTTAGTGGTGGCGGGGGTGGCTCCAGTGTAACCAGTGGCAGGCCAAGAAGCCTTCATGACCAATAGATCTTGTGATTCTCCACTGTTTGAGAAGATCAAAGACACGCTAGGGTAGTCTAACCATTCAAAAACAATCACGCACTAAAAAATTCCCTATAAGATAAGATAGACAAACACTAAATTAATTGGAAGAACAGTTACAACAACCAACACTAGAGCAACTTACTGGTGCAAGTGAAACTCAAACACGGAAGCACCCTCTAGGTATACTATGCAAAGAGTGGCCCAATTTTTGTCCTATGTACTGCGGTATACCCCCGCATTCACCTGTGTATGTCCCTAGAAAAGATAGGCAACTAGGTTGCCAGCGCGTAAACAGTCACCAGGCGGGTACATTCGAAAGTCGGGTAGACCACAATGAGCAGGGTATCGAGCCCGAAACCTGTCAAGGGTATCTAAAGCAAGTGGTCCAGAAGATAACTAAGGATCTCGAATGGATTTGAGACGCACGAAGCCCCATGTAAAATGCAATCAACGGAATCCCAAAACAAGCCCTCTATATGTGTTCTCCACTACGATTGGTCCAACTTTGGAGGGGTTATCTCCGCTACCTTTCCGCACACGACCTTGTCTTTATCCCTTGTGTTAGAGGGGGGTCCTAGATAACTTTCATGATATTGGACTTGGACACTCCCTAACTCAGACTCCAATGTTTGATTTTGATGGCCTTGAAGAGTTTCCTCTCCAACCTAATCCAAGGCCCTAATCCTGAACTAGTTGGTTAACCGTACAAACATAAAAGTCTAATAAATTTTAGATTTAACGTTAATTTTATGTCTTATATTATGTCAAGGGGTATGAACGTGAAACTAATGATGTTTGAAAGACGAAAGTAAAAAATGAACAAAAAGCTGGAAACAAAAATTTCACTTAACGCAAATTTTCAACAACTTTTCAATTTTATTTTATTTTATTTTTCTAAGATCTTTTGAAATCAGCAAACTTAAAGAAGAGATACTTACGATCTAAGTAAAATACCAAGAACTTAAGAAAAAAAAGATTTTTCCCTGGCTACTAATGCAAAATCACACTTTTCAACCAAACAAGAAAATGAAAGAGATTTTTTTTATTTAAATGTTGATAAATCAAAAAAGGAAAAATACCAACAAGTAAAAAACCAAGAAAAACAATTCTGGCCTAATCGCAGATCACAAAGAATCAGTTCAAGAAATCACACACTAGAAACTTAAAAAATGACTCTCACACTTGTCTAAAAACCGTAAAGATTTTTTTTTTTAATGACAACTTTTAAATGAAAAAAACAAGCAAAGGATAAGATCAACCCTAAGCTACTGACTGCTAGGACATAAATTCAAAAACCTGAGAGGTATAACTCTTGTCAAGGGAAAGGATGTCTTCCTTACCCTCAACAAAAACTATCCTACACAAGCACACTACTGACAATCCAACAACAAGCGTGTGCACGCGAGATGTGTAGAGCCAGATGATGTGTACATGCGTGCTGGCCTTATACAGGCCACGTGTATCTCTAAAACTCTGAAACAATTAAAAAAAACAATCCAAACTAGGAAGAGACCACTGATATTGAAAGCCAGGATCTCTTGAAGGCTTAAACACTCTTTTTAACAGAAAACACAAACAATGTTAGAAAATAAAAATAAAAATTGTAAAACAAACCAATCTGAGACAAGACTGCAAACAACCAAGACTTAGAAAGAATTCCAGAAAACCCTTGAGAATGACTGATTCTAACAGGGAAGAGGATGACTGCCTCAATTTTTTTTTGGAATCTACATGCTACTGCTACTTCTTCAGCTAGTGTTTACATGCGGGCTGTAAGAGAGTAGGGCGTGGGTGCACGCGTGCAGACCTTATGAAGGCCACGTGTACCTCTACGGGTCTCTAAAAAACACAGTCAAGCAAATAACAAAGATATATGGTATGGAAAACCAGACTCTCTGCTAGCTCTGACTTTGCAGAAACTTCAAAAAACAGGAAAGAAACTAGTCTTTTAAAACTACCCAAAAGTACTCCCACAAACCCTAGAGACTTCCCCAGTACGGTTGCCAATTATGTTGTGGTGGGAAATCCCCCTATAGACCAGCAAATAGGGTTATATTATGCATACAAATATGACCGAAAGAAACCTACTTTCTAGCTTCGTCCCCAGACCTAATCCCCATTTCTTTTTAGTGAATACATGGTTAGACCAACATACCTTGTTCTGGATGTTCGATGTTGATCCTTCTTCACGCTTGATCGCTTGTTGGCAGCTCTCCTCCCAAGGCTGACCTACGTACAACACAAGCAACAAACTACACATGCATTTTACCTATAGACTAATGGGTTAGAGATTCAAACATATATTTACTGAACTATGAAGAACTCATATAGTGGGACGGGAAAATAATTTCTTTATTATTAACTTTAATGAATCAACTTACAATGTCGAGACCGGCCACTGCTCCGTGAATCCTGATCCTGGGATCCTCTTCAAATTTCCTCCAACTTCTTTTCTTTTTATCTCTCTTTTCACAAGGATGGCTAAAGGGTTGGGACAATGGGAATATGTAATTGGGCAGAGTTTCTTTACTATTATTCTCCTCCTCCAAATAGGACCCCTAACCCTTCTTTTATAGGCTAGAAGAAGCTAGGTATTTGGGCGAACCCTTGGCCATGCATGGCTGGAAGATTTAGTTAACTCACCCAAAGGTCCACGCGGGCTGTAGTGGGCCAACTAGCATGGACACTATAGATCCACGTGGGCTGTAGTGGGCTAGCTAGCGTGGACTTTTAAAAATGGAGTTTTTTGAAGAGTTGTTCAGTAGTGTTTTGGCAAAGAAGGAATCTGAGATGGCCTGATGCCAGGTAAGCATGTATGGTGAAAATTAGGGTTATAACACAAGGTTGTCAAAATGTATGTGCCCCATTCTTCTGTTCCATAGCCAACTTTCATCTTCCTTTCCTAGAAAACACTTTTCATTTCCAATTTCACTTAACACATATATGTTGCTTGAAGTTCTTGAACCTTCTTTTCTTATCTCACACTTTTGTGAATCGAAAGTAACTTTATGACCTTGTTCACACATTTTACTCATAGTTAGAAGATTATGTTTCATATCTTCTACTAGTAGAACATTTTCTGCCTTTTCATTTTTGTTCCCAATTTAGACTGTTCCTTTTCCAATGATTTTGGCTAAATCATCATTTCCGAAGGAGACTGATCCATCTATTTCCTTTCGTAATGTAAGAAACTTGTCTCTATCACCTGTCATGTGTTTTGATCATCCACTATTAACATACCAACCATGTTTCTTCTGCTTATCTTTTAGAGAAATTGTGCATTCTTCATTGCTATACTGATCTTGCTTTCTTATCCATGTTTTTTTCTAAGGTTCCTATCTGTGACTGTTGTTATTCTGTTGAGGTTCTTTAGGAAGGACTGCCATTTTGCAATCTTTGGCCACGTGTCCAAAATTGTTACATTTGTAACATTCCACTTCAGTGCTCAAAGATTCAAAACTGCTGTAACTTCTTCTCTGTGTTTCACTAGGTCCTCTTGAATAACCCCGTTGCGTATGACTCAAAGTTGTTATTGTTCCTATTGTTAGCTCTACAATTCACAGCTTTATGTCCAAAATTATTACATGCATAACATAAAACAAAAAATATAGTTTGATACCTGGGAGTTGAATATCTTCTGAAAGGAGGCGATCTTATGAATCCTTCTTCTTCTTGAGGCCTATCTGTTTGTTGTTAATTCTGAAATTTGAATCTTCTTGGTGGAGGAGTGTCCCTATAATTTTCCTTGTATATCTTCCTATCCCCATTGATTGTTTCTACATACATTTTTGGATATGTTTCTTGCTCTGTTGTTTTGGATCTTGATCCCTTTTCTGTCTGATTGTATCCAAGTCCGAACTTATCAAGATGAGATTTTTGACTACTGATAATGTCATCCATAAATTTTGAGCTATTCTGCATATTTTTCTTTTGAATATCCTTTCTTAGTGTGACAATCTTTGCTTCCAAGTTTCCAATGATCCTGTCCTTTTCTTCTAGATTTTCTTTGAGTGCTTCATCAATTCTTTTATCTTATTCTATTTGAACCTTCAATTTTGTGATCATTTGTTCTAGTTCCGGAGTATCCTTTTTCTTGTCTAGTTCTGCTTGTAGTTTCTTGTTTTTCTTCTTTTCTCTTCTAATAACTTCTAAGGCACACATTAATTCTTCTTGATAGTCAACCTCCGCGTCTTCAATTTATTCTTCAACTTCTTCATATTCTTCTTCAGCTTCTTCATATTCTTCTTCCGAGTCTTCTTTGTCAGAGTCTTTTACTACCATGAATATAACTCTTCCTATCTCACTGTCACTGACTTCATCTTCATCTAATGATGAGATGTCTTCTTTGGTGCATAAGCTTTTCTTGAAAAATTTCTTTGTAGTTCTTTTGCCTTTGCATGTGTGTTTTCCTTTTGATTAACCTTCATCATTTCTCTTTTTATTATGAGGACATTTGTTAGCAAAATGACCAATACCATCACAATTAAAACAAATTAAAGGAAGCTTACCTCTATACCTACCATCGATTCCCTTATTCAGTCTTTTGACGAAGTTGGCCACTTCTTCATCATCTTCCGAGACACACTGCTACTTCTATATTCTTCTTGTTCCTTTTTCTTTTTCTTTGATCATTTGGATGCTTTGAAGGCTTCTTCTTTTACATCTTGATTTTCTTGTTCAGTTCTCATTTCATATGCTGTGAAGATTCCATCCAGTTCATCCATTCTTATTGATTTTAGATCCGGTCTTTCTTCTAGTGATGATATCTTAGGGTTAAATCTCATAGGAAGAGATCTTAGTACCTTTTGAACAATTACAGATTCTTCAATTTCTTCTCCCAATCCTATGATTGCATTCACTGTTTCATCGACTCATAAGAAGTAGGCTTCAATGTTCTCATCTTCCTTCATTTTTAGTTGTTCAAACTGACCTCTGTATGTTTGAAGCTTTGCTGCTTTGACTTTTGTATCTCCTTCATAAATATTTTGAAGCTTTTCCCAAATCTCTTTAGTGGATTTACAAAGTGTAACTTTGGTGAATACCGTATCATTGAGACCATTCAAAAGTGCATTTTTGGCTTTGGAATTATTCTCACCGAGTTTCACTTCTTTGTCATTTGTTGGTGGAACTGTTGCTGTTGTGTATCCATCTACAATTGATTGCCAAACTTGAAATCCCTGTGCCTATATATATGTGTCTTCATCCTTATGCTCCAAAAATAATACTTTTGTCCATCAAACTGTGGTATTCCATTTTTATACAAGTTGGTACTCTCCATGATCTACCTTTCAATGGTTAAATTGATTTATGAAGGAACCTGCTCTGATACTAATTGTTGGATTATTGAGAGGGGGGGGAGGTGAATCAGTAATAGCATAATTATAATACTTTTTATTCAAATAATCCAAGTGTTATATCAATGTAGAATTATTATCCAATAATGAGAAATAAGAAATGAACAATCACACACATACACAGTACACCAGTGTTTTACGTGGAATCCCAAATAGAGAGAAAACCACATAATGATTTTTCTTATATGTCTTGAAGAATTACATTCATTGGAAGCACCAACTTCCTTTATTTTCCAGCTGCAACTGGAAGGAGGCTCCAACCCCTTAGTTTCTCAGGCTAAAATCTAAGGGAATCTCCAACTCCCCAATTCTGTGGCTACAACCAGAAGGAGACTACAACTCCCTATGTTCTCCGGATAGAACCGGAAGGTGGCTACAACCACTTGTCCTTTCCCCGTCAAACCGCCCTGAAGTAGAAGTAGAAAGATGGAACCACTGCCACACTATCATTGTGAGATATGTTGATTAAGGTTGGTTGTCATTGATGTCAACAGTTGAAGAAAGCCCTGTAGCACAAAGGTTGGGTAATGGACCCAAGATTGTTTGATGTAAATATGACTCATTATTGTCTTTTCATTGTTGATAATAAGTAGAAATGGATGACCCTTATGGTGAAAGCACTCACGGGAAGACGCTTTGTGGATTGAGTTATCCTAGAAGTATGGTTAGAGAACCCATGATTATTTGTGGAATAATGAGATGAAAGCCAATGAATTTGTCAGTGAAACTATCCTATATGGATATTTCTTTTCATTCCATTTTCGGTGGTATGTGGAATGTCACATAACTCCTCACAGTAAGAGAGTTATGGCCATGAGAAGTTGGAGAACCCAGGTTTGGGTAATGGACCCAAGTTTGTTTGATGGATAATGGTATGAGTTTTGTATATTTTCAGGTAATACTATTCTATATGGATAGTACATGTCATTCCGTTTCTGGTGGTATGTGGAATGTCACATAACTCCTCACAGTCTGATATTTACGGCCTTACGAAGTTGGAGGACCCTCATATGTCATCTAGAAGCCCCAAAAGGTCAAAGTAGTCAAAGTGGTTTAAGAGATTTTAAAAGGTAAATAATAAAGTGAAGTGATGAGTGTACTATAATTCAAAGTGAACACAAAATAAATTAATTCAATAATAAATTTAATGGAGAAATTAGAAGTGGGTTAACCCTAAAATAAGGAAAGTGGGCAAAGTGACCTAGAAGATGTTTTTAAGGAAGCTACTTGGAGAGTATAAATAAGAGGCAAGGCTCTCTCATTTAAGACACACTTGAGAATATTGAATACCTATAGGTGTTTGAGGTAACCAAAGGATATCTAAGCCGGATTTCTGAGGAAAGTGAAGAAAAGAAGTCTGGAATTCAAGGAAGGATAAATTCTTTTGATGATGCTTTCTAAGGTATGTTTTTTTCAGGTCATCTCACCATTTTTGCAATAAATTTTTTTATAGAATGATTCAGACCATGAAATTTATATTCCATTGAGGAAACATATCCAATTATCTTTGGTAAAAAAATCATCTCGTGGGTCATTGTATTTTTGGATTTACACTCCATGGAAAATAGGGTTTGTGGCTAGTCCCGAAACTAGTCACAAACATGTGTTTCGGGTAAAAGCATCATAAGTTATTCATAGTAAATCAAAATTCAGTAAGATAAAATGTGTTGGTTAGAGTACAGTCTGTATTATGCTATGTAACAATTTCATATCAATTCAATAAATATTCCATGTGGGGCACGCTCTACAAGGTCGCTCTCTATAATAATCCATAATTCAACAAGGTGTGCCATTTTTTCCATAACTCCTTTTCTGAGAGGTTCAAAGTTGTGAAACCTGGAGGAATTGCATAAAACACACTGAAGAACATTGTGTAGTGGTTTTAGATATTTATTCATTACATGTACAAAGTTATGATTATTTCAAGTTAGGGTTGTTGACTAATCCAAAACTAGTATTCTGAGACTAAAGAAACGTTTGATGAAAATCCTAGTCTCTTGTTGTTAAAGTTAAGGAAGGTTTGAAGGTATGTGATCATATACACTAGGTCTATTACAGAGTTAAAAATCATATTTGGATGATGAAATTGGTGAGGGATTTTGGTTGAGGTACAAGTTGGGTACATGATTGAGACAAGTAGTTGATGAGTTGGCACATACATGAGGTGTATAGTTGATGATATTGGTACATATTAATAATTCATAGTTGATGAGTACTTGACACATTATTGGTACATACTTGGTACATGGTTGGTTGCACTTGCTTATGGTACAAGTTGATTACAGATTGTTTGGTACAGGTTGGTGCATGGTGGATGCACTTGTTTATGGTACAGGTTCATTACAGGTTGAGGTACATGTTGATGCATGGTTCAGGATTATTGGTACATGTTTACAATAGTATATCTCATAGTGATAGTGTGACAGTGGTTCCATCATTCTACTTCTACTTCAGAGCGGTTGGACGGGGCAAGGAAAGGTGGTTGTAGCCACCTTTCGGTTGTAGATGGAGAACATAGGGGGTTGTAGCCTCCATCTGGTTGTAGCCAGAGAATTGGGGAGTTGGAGATTCCCTCAGGTTGTAGCCTCATAAACTAGGGGGTTGGAGCCTCCTTCTAGTTGCAGATGGAAAACAAAGGAAGTTGGTGCTTCCAATGAATGTAATTCTTCAAGACATATAAGATAAAGCATTCCGTGGTTTTATCTCGATTTGGGTTTCCACGTAAAACAATGGTGTACTATGTATGTGTGTGATTGTTCATTTCTTATTGCTCATTATTTGATAATAATTCTACATTGATATAACACTTGGATTATTTGGACAAAAAGGATTATAATTACTCTATTACTGATTCACCCCCACTCTCAGTAATCCAACAAGATATAGTGCTGTAAACCTGTACCATTAAACCTGAACCATGAATCAACCATGCATCAACCTGTACCTCAACATTTAATCAACCTGTACCATAAACAAGTGCATAAACCATGCACCAACTTGTACCATAAATAAGTGCATCAACCATGCACCAACCTGTACCATAAATAAGTACATCAACCATGCACCAACCTGTACCAAACAATCTGTAATCAACCTGTACCATAAACAAGTGGAACCAACCATGTACGAAGTATGTACCAATAATGTGTCAAATACTCATCAAATATGACTCATCAATATGTACCAACATCATCAACTATACACCTCATGTATGTGCCAACTCATCAACTACTTGTCTCAACCATGTACCCAACTTGTACCTCAACCAAAATCCCTCATTAATTTCATCATCCAAATATGATTTATAAGTATGTAATATACCTAGTGTATATGATCACATACCTGCAAACCTTCCTTAACTTTAAACAACAAGAGACTAGCATTTACATCAAAAGTTTCTTTAGTCTCACATGACTAGTTTTGGATTAGTCAACAACCCTAACTTGAAATAATCATAACTTTGTACCTGTAATGAATAAAGATCTAAAAATGATACACAATGTTCTTCAGTGTGTTTTATGAAATTCATCCATGTTTCACTACTTGGAACCTCTCAGAAAAGTAGTTATAGAAAAAATGGCAGACCTTGTTGAATTCTGGCTTATTCTAGAGAGTGACCTTGTAGAGCGTGCCCCACATAGAATATTTGTTTCATCAATCTAAAACTGTTAAAATGAATACTATATACTCTAATATAACCAAATTTTTTTTTATTATGGAATTTGGATCTGTTATGAATAAGTTATGGCATTTTTACTCGAAACACCTATTTTTGACTAGTTTCAGGACTAGCCACAAAACCTATTTTTGACGGAGTGTAACTCAAAAAATACAGTGACCCACAAGCTTAATTTTGGACCACAAATACTTGGATATGTTTCCTCAATGGAATAGAAATTTCACGGTCGGAATCATTCTAGAAAAAAATTTATAAAAAAAATGGTGAGATGACCTGTAAATAACATACCTTAGAAAGCATCATCAAAAGAATTTATCCTTCCTTGAATTTCAGCCTTCTTTTCTTTACCTTCCCTCAGAAATTTGTCTTATATATCCTTTGGTTACCTCATACACCTATAGGTATTCAATATTCTCAAGTGTGTCTAAAATGAGAGAGCCTTGCCTCCTATTTATACTCTCCAAGTAGCTTTCTTAAAAACATCTTCTAGGTCACTTTGCCAACTTTCCTTATTTTAGGGTTAACCCACTTCTAATTTATCCATTAAATTTATTATTTAAATAATTTATTTTGTATTCACTTTGAATTATATTACACTCATCATTTCACTTTATTATTTACCTTCTAAAATCTCTTAAACCACTTTGACTACTTTGACCTTTTGGGGCTTCTAGATGACATAAGAGGGTCCTCCAACTTCATAAGGCCATAACTCTCAAACCGTGAGGAGTTATGTGACATTCCACATACCACCAGAAATGTAAAGACATGTACCATGCATATATAATAATATTTCCTACAAATATATCAAAACTCATACCATTATCCATCAAAGAAACTTGGGTCCATTACCCAAACCTGGGTTCTCCAACTTCTCATGGCCATAACTCTCTAACCGTGAGGAGTTATGTGATGTTCCACATACCACCGGAAATGGCATGAAAAACACTATCCATATAGGATAGTTTCAATGACAAATTCACTTACCTTCATCTCATTATTTCACAAATAATCATGGGTTCTCTAACCATACTTCTAGGATAACTCAATCCACAAAGCGTCTTCCCATGAGGGCTTTCACCATAAGGGGACCACTTTGGAGTTCATCCATTTATACTTATTATCAACCATGAAAAGACAATAATGAGTCATCTTTACATCAAACAATCTTGGGTCCATTACCCAACCTTTGTGCTACGAGGCTTTCTTCAAGGGTTGACATCAATGACAACCAACCTTAATCAACAATTACGTTCCTATTGAGGGAAACGCTTGGATGGAAAGAATATGCATGTGTCACTAATCAATTACTACTTTTCTTGGGAAAGCATATTTGTACATTCTATGTAAATGAACCTGCCTAAATTGAATAAGGGAGGCCAAGTGTACTATATCAAGAAAGTCCTTAGTATAGATATTGACTAGGTGGGGAGGTAAGCATTTGATAATTAGATCATAGTCCTGTATCTCATCTTGACAATAGTAACTATTATTGGGGAGGGAGTAGGTCAACATTTTGTTCAATTTAGTCAATATCGCTTGAATTACTTGATTGACATCAAGTCATTTTTTTAAAGCCAAATCACATGTTTATTAATGATTTTTAAAATCATACTCTTTTTTTAAATCAAACAAAAAACCTTATTGAATTGCTTTTTAATAAATAAAGATTCCTTCACGAAAACTCATTAAACACTTTTTCTTTTTAACCAAGTCAACATACTTGTGAATTTCGTGGATACATTCAACATACCCATTTTCTAATATCTTCACAATACCATATAATCATGATACCTACCATCTCTCTACCTCCCTACAACATATGTCTACATTCCTTTCTAGATCAAAATATATGTCCATTTTACTGAAATAATACAAACACCACATGTCAATTTTATGAAAATAATACAAATACTAATTTTTTGAAAGAACAATACAATACACATGTCCATTTTCTATGAATTGATAACAAAAAGGCATACTAATATATTCACAATAGTGTAATCATGATAACTACAACATCTCTCTACCTCCCTATAACATATGTTTACATTCCTTTCTAGGACAAAATACATGTTCGTTTTATGGGAATAATACAAAGGTCATGTGTCAATTTTATGGAAATAATATAAACACTATCTCTCTACAACAAATGCCTACATTCCTGTCTAGAAAAAAAATCATATCCATTTTATGAGAATAATACAAATGCCATATGACAATTTTATGGGAATAATACAAACACTACTTCCCTACAAAATATGCCTTCATTCCTTTTTAGGAGAAAACATATCCATTACATGGGAATAATAAAATACCACATGTCAATTTTATGAAAATAACATAGATCTTATTTTTTTGGGACGATACATTACATAGGCCCATTTTCTATCTGGATAACAACATAAATATCATATATTCCATGAAAGTTTCAATTACAAAAAATAATAAAAAATTACATCAAAATAAAAAATTTCATTAAAAACAATCTCAAGATATAGAAGTA
Organism: Picea engelmannii; assembly: GCA_009831015.1. Taxonomy (NCBI): domain Eukaryota; kingdom Viridiplantae; phylum Streptophyta; class Pinopsida; order Pinales; family Pinaceae; genus Picea; species Picea engelmannii. Next base: position 132,246 of record ML800926.1, on the reverse strand, counting down.
CAAGTAATCAACATCATATCAATATTCTTCACTGGTGGTAACTTTTTTACTTACAATATGGATCTCAAATTAACAAAAACTTGGGAGTGTTGAGTACTTCTATTAACAACATGGTCATGTACAATGAAATATTTAAACATAATTTGTCCATGCTATAATTATTCACAAACAAAACAATATTTCCCTTCAATATGCTTGGTTTATTGTTTTTTTTAAGTAAAACATAATTTTGCTTATTACAAATTAGATTTTTGTTTTAATTTAGTGAGAAATGTAGTTTCTCAACTATTGTGGAGACTGTGTATTCAATTTTATTAGAGAAAAGTAAAATAGTGACTTGCTCGTTATTAGTGCCAGAAATAACACCATATCAAGATGGAGAATATATAATCATATGTTGCTTCCATGTTATAGTAATCACTAATACAATTAGTTAACTTAGCAAATTATTTGAAACATATTCAATACCAAAATAATAAAGCCTTTAATATATAATGTAAGATGTGTTGTCCTCATGGGGTTAGAGATGAATCTAGAAACCATTGAGGCAGGAACTGTAACTGGATACTTTTCAAACCTTCAAGGAGTGTTAATGGAGGCCCTGCCTACTGGGAGAAGGGGCTCTACTAGGGTGAATTATGGTACTATTGGAGGAGGCCCGAGAAATGCATCTGTAGGCGTTCTTAGCCACTCTGGGCTATTCACATTTTATTTCTAGAGTTTTACCGACTGAAGCTGCTGGAGGAGTGGAGTGGATGGAGTAGTGGATTCTACTGTTTAGTGAAGGTTTTGTCAGTCTTATAGACGCCTAATAGTTATAAATTTAACCCATACTTAGTGGTCATTACATTTAAGGCTTCTTCCTACATGTGTGAGAGTATTTTCACCCAGTTATCGGAGAATGCTTCTGTTCTTTGGTCTTATTTATTAACCTCTTGTTTCTTGTGTTAGTGGGGATCCCTTCATCCTCGTTTATCGGTATCAGTTAAGGCGTTATTAAGGTTGTTAGTACTACTGCAGAGTTGACAAGGGATATTGTCATGTTGTGATGGGCCAGGGAGTATGACTCACACTCCATTGTAGGGGATCCCGATGGAGGATGATGTCAATTCCCTTATGGGAGAAACAGATGAGGTCATCTGGATTCTGGAGGCAAGCGGGTCTCTTCACTATGACAGACCTGACAAGGTTTAATGGAGACTTTAGTGCGCTTAGGGAAGCAGTTAAGGCACAACTATTCGTGTCTACTACAAATGTTGGCCAACATTATTCTAATTTTGCACCGCCTGAGATCTTTCGAGGTACGACTACTTGTGCTCCTGTGAATAATGGAGTGAAAGGATTTTTGAACCCCCAAGAGGATGCATGTGTTAAGTCGAGAGGACAAGGAAGGGTGTCGGGGGAAGCTGCTAGGGACAATTTTACAGGAGTGAAGAAGAGACTGAGCTCTCGACAGTTCAAACATTAGGTACCAAATCATACCAAGCGTAAGTTGATGCTGGGTGAGGACGTTGGGTTGGAGGACACGGTGAGACTCACTCTTTTTACACTAGTAGGGAGGTTCTCCTACAAGAATAGGTGTAAAATGCCGCTTGAAGATTGGATAATGGTTTATTGGAAGCCATTTCTGGGTTATAACCTGATTGTCTTTTACCTAATGAAAGGGTGGTTTGGGTTCCAGTTTAGGAGGATAGAAGACACATAATTGATTTTGGGCATAGCCTAGACCTATGACAGAGGTATTTTGATGATTAAAACGTGGCAGGTGAGTTTCTACCCCGCACATGATTATTTCAGGTTCCGTCACTTCAGGGTGCTGCTGCTGGGATTGTCGCTGCATTTTTGGCATGCCAAGGCGTTGGAAGATATAGGGAATAATATCGGGAAGTTTATAAGTGTTGACCTTGGAGCTCTAAAATATACTAATAATAGGATCTGTAGAGTCCTCATGGAAATAGACATACCCTCCATTTTATTAGAAAGTTTGGAGATTGGCTGGCGAGGTCACCATATTTCCTAGCCCCTGGATTACTTAGGCATCTCTTTCATATGCTCTAGGTGTCGGAAGACGGGTAATTTGTGGTGGGACTTTGTGGGAATACAGGATGGGGAGGTTTCAGAGGGTACTCTGCTAGATAGAACGACTCAGGTAGATTCACCAGAGATTGAGTCAACTAGAATCAGTCCTCACAGCTTCGACTTTGAGGACTCTCCTTTGCCGGAGACAATTGAGACTATTACGAGTAAGTTAAAAACTATTTGTCCCACTCTCTTTCAATCATTAACTGTCTGGGAAAGAAATTTTTTCGATGAGTCTAGTTTCTTGGACTTACGAAAAGGTCAGTCGGCCTCACCTGCCTTCCCATGTACAGTTGTGAAGTCAGTGGAAGTGGAAGTTAACAACCCTATTTTTAATTCCACCTATGGTTCTGTAGGGATTGGCCTTTTCTGGGAGGAGCCTTTTAACATTTCTTTGGATTGTAACTATCCTTTGGTTGGATCAAAATCTGGTTACTTACATGTGAGGAGTGACTATGAACCCATGACAACTCCGGGAAGGGAATCTAATAGACCATATTTTGACACGAAGGATCGCTTACTGTCGGGTTGTCGATAATATGAGTTGGGGGATATCGAATTAGGGATTGTTCTTGAGTCACTTATCCCAACTATCAGAGAGGTGCAGGCTCCTATAAATCTTCCTATTTATAGGGGGAGATCAATTTACCACAGACCTGATCCTGATGGAGGAGTCGGGTCCTCAGGATCCTTAGTAGGGGACATAGTAAAATATTACTCGTGGTCAAAGGGTCTGGGTTTGGAAACCTCTCCCATTAATACTAGGAGTGAGAGGAAGAATAAGGAGGCTTTGGGACACATTTCAGAGGGGCTACACCTGTCGGTTATCAATGAATTATGGGTGCTTAGAGGCCTGAAATCCCTAGCAACAATGAAGACATGATATTTCTCTCCCTAAGCATTAGAGGGCCTTTTTGTGACAACAGTGGCGCATCGGGCGCATGTGCACGATTCTTGCATTTCTGTTTTGCGCATGTGCATGCGCGCCCTGTGTATTCATAGTGCCCTTTAATTTTGTCACTGGTTGTATAGTTTTTGACCCCTTGGAAATGATTTTGTGGTAATTTTGGTCCATAGGTGACCTCATAACTGTTTGATGATGCTGAATTCTTGTAACCATTTGCAGACGAAATTTTAGTGATAATAGATGCCCCCTAATCGATGAGGTTAGGAGCATACGTATAGACAAAATCCATCAATGTTTCTTCTACTGAGAGTGTCGTTGTAAGAGAGAGCGATAGTGGGACTATCAAGAGTTACCCATTGGAGGGAGAAGGGAACCTATAGAACCCGACCTTCCATAAGGTGTGTAAAAATAAACTGTGTACAAACGAGGCAGGCATGCCCCATGCTCGTGTTATGTAACTCAAAAAAGGAATGATGTGTTGATGTAGACAACTACAGCGCCCTCGGGGGTGGTCGTGATAAAGGAAGAAGACAATTATGTGGAGGAACATACTTGGAACAGTAGGCAGTAACATCTGTAAGAAGTATCATGGATTCTGTAGGAATTGATAGCCCAACCAAGTTCAGAGGTCTTCGACAAATATAAGAAATAGCTGCAATAGTCACCAAGTAAGAACCACCATAACATGAGAAAGTGTTGAAGTCAAATGTTATGGGGGTCAACGACAGCAGGGAGCAATTGTGGTTCTCCTTGTGCCATCTGAGACCTCTCATTGGAAAGGTAATGAGAGTCAAGATACTGTCACCCTTCTGGAAACTGTGCTGATGTCGAGAAAAAAGGGGGATGTGAATCCAAGAAGCAAAGGGCTTCGTGAAATATACTAGGTGAGGTTAGGAACTAGAGGAGGTACCTGGATGAAGTCAAGATGTAGGGAGACTCAAGACTGCCCTTGGCTGGGGGTATATGTGAGGTATAAGTGGCCGCAACCGTTCAACTAGGTTGAGTGTTAGGGGGACAACAAGACAGGGGATAAGTTGTACCAGAGGCGGGACAAAGTGAATAAACTCTGAGGGCAGAGGTAAGTGGCCTGTGGGATACTCAGAGTATATGGATGATGTAAATAGGGGTAGATGATAAGGAGTTCCCTAACCAAGGGTGACATGGGTTTCGTTTTCTAAAAAGGGAAGAAGGTCGCCAAAGGTGACGACAAAAAGGTAATGTAAATGCTGGAAACAAAGGATTTTTACAATGTACCAAAAAATAAAGAATAATTTGGGATGAGTATACAAATACAGAAATAGGTGCCCCAATGTAATATGGTTGGCCCGGGTAGGGCGCAATTTGCTTGTAGAACTAGTGGAGGGTGGGGGCCCCATGGGTGGGTTTTTGTATGAGGTAGGTGAAATGAAGGGAAATTTGCAGAGGGGCAAACTGATTGTGGATGAAATGGGGGGTTCATGATACTGCAGAGGTGCATTCAAAATAGAACCTTGAAGAGATAATCTGGGAGTCCAGTGGGAAAGCTAAGAAAATGAGGAGAAGGAGTATGTGGTTGATTCACGACATGATGTAAGACTATCGGGACTCCCATCCCTAAAGGTTTGAAAAACAACATGAGTGTCAAAGTGAAAAAGGGTTCTATGAATGGGACAACTCATGTGGGGGAGAGTGCTACCGGGTGACAGTACTGAAGATGCAATGGAGGTGTTGGTACTGTAGAGCCGGAGATGGGGATCCTAGAGGCAAATGTTAGAGGGTGTGACTGGAGATGCAAGTGAGATTCAGAGGGAATGATTACATGCCAGTGCTGATTATATACCTGAAGGGGTTGCGTTGATGTATGATGACCAAGTACCTACACATATGAAAACCAAATACCCGACGTGGACAATATCTTAAGAGAATCGAACATACAAGCATTTATTTGATAATTTTGAACATGAGCATGCGTACTTGAGTGTGTCATGGGCAGATGCTCCGCCGGGAAAAATGGAAAATGATCACCAGATGGAAATGTCTATGTAAGAGGCTGAAGGTGGTTCAGAAAATAGAGCTTATGGGCTCCTGTACCAAAAAATGAAAGTGGGAAAAAGGGATTAGATATGGACGGTGGGTCCATAATGCCATCCTAGTGTTACTGACACTATGGACGATTGGGCGGTAATTTGGGGGGAGGACATGTACCTCCCCTTTGATCAAGGATTGATGAAGAAGTATAATGAATCACATTCACAGGAGCATTGGTATGGAGTGTCGGATGAAACTCAGGAAGATATGTGTGGTGTGCCACGGCTAATGTGTGGTGGACATATGGGATAGATGGGCAATGGTGTGCATAATGGCCATATTATGAACATATGGTGTAAGCAAATTTGGTTCGCATCCCTTTGCTACTTGAGTTAGGGAAGGTAGCAACAACACTTGCTATAGTGGCGAGCGGTGATGGAGTTTGATTGAGTGGAATCAAGTTCCGTAACTCCGATAGAGATGGGCAGTTGTTGGTTTGGTGTCCATCTTTCTCACATAGCGTGCAAGGGGGTTGGACGTGCAGGGGAAGTGGAGATGTGGTCTCCTTCTTCTTTCTCCTGCCCCCAGCTATGGTAGGGAGAGTAGTGAGTGGGGGTGTAGAGGGTATGGTGGGAGTGAGTATGGGAATCATCATTGGGATTATTTCCATTTGGGGGGGAAGGGATGGTCGAGGGACCATCTCTGGTGGATGTAAATACCAAACTGGAATTCCTAACACCATATTAGGGAGGGTAAGCGTTGTGGCTACTTGGAAAGCTTGTACGCCAGGTGGAGGGTAGAAGAAGGGAACTTGAGTAATGGCTTGGGGAACTGTCTCCCAAACTGGGATGTGTCCTTGGGGAGAGGTGAAATTGTGGACTGGTGGAGTTGACGAGTTCGCAGGAGGCTCGTGAGGGGGGAGCTTTGTGACTAGTGGGACATCAAATATGATAGAATCCTCCCTAGGAGGAAGGGTATCCTCTATGTAAGTTCCGTTGGATGATACGACACATACTTGATTGGAAGGATGAAGGAGCGGTGGTGCACCATGGTCAGTTCCTAACAATGATGGGTCTTTGAAAATTTTGGGACCCATTTCGTTGAGTGGGTATGCGTCATGACTGGTGTGGATGAGAGGAAGAATGTTATCGATAGTGGCAGAAGGGTTAGGCTCGTAATGTGAGACTTGGTCAATGGTAATGATCTTCCCATTATGGGGGAACATCATTGTTTGAAAGACAGAAGAGGAAATTGCCTTCATAGCATACATGTAGGTACGACCGAACATGATATTATAATCGAGTGGGGTGTCGATAACTTCAATGTCGATGAGAATAGTCTTTCCCCTGAGTTCTACAGGAAAATTTTGGAAGAGACCTTCAGGAGACAATGGTCGTCTGTCATAAGATCTTAAGGTAATGGCGGATGGTATGAGTTCGGGGGAACCCAATTTCTGCCATACAGATTTGGACATAATGCATGTGGATTCACCTTCATCGATGATGCACCGATGAACTGTAATGTTCCAAATTTTTACTGGGATTTGAAAGGCGATTAGAGTGGGAAGGTGAGGTTCTCTGCTGTCGAGATCAAATGTGATGAGTTGGGTATCCGTGGGGTCAACTGCCCCTAAAGCGGAAAGTAATGATTTCCGCTGAGTGGGACAAGTTTAAAGGACCTCTAAGACTGACATGGTCACCGGGGATTGTGCTAAGTCATCAACCAAACTGTAATTATGAGATGCCCTAGCCTGGGGGTTTTTGACATTCCTGCACAATGGGATGTGAGGGATGCGAAGAGGTGTTTCGGAAGTAGGGCGAGGGAGTACCAACGGGGGTCCCATTGGTGTTGGGTTTGTTTCTGGGGGAATGGGAGGAGACTCAACGGGTGTGCGATACTGACGTTTATGTGTTTGCAAAAGGATTTCTTCCTCACTGGTGAGGAGGATAGTACGATCTGTGGGATTGTTTGGGTTGAGGTACTGTCCCAACTGAGGTGGGGTAGGTTGCGTGTCCTGTTGGGTGTTTATCACACCTTAGTGTGGAATAGGATTCTGTAGAATGGATGGGGGGGGTTGTTGCACGCATTGTTGTGGAGCCTGCTGAGGGGCAGGTGGTGTTGGAGGATGTGGTAGACTGCCCGAGTCTTTCAGCCAATTAAAATCAGCAATTTGGGGGAAATGATGAGTATAATGAATGAACTCACCGCAAAGGGCACAAGGGAAAGAGGTTTTGATAGTATTGTTATTTCTCCCTTGACGCCTGTTGTTATTGCCCCCCTGGGGATTTTGATTCCCTTGGTTCTGGTTGCCACCAGCCGGTTGGTTTTGTTGGGGTTGGTTTCCACCTTGACCTAGGTTGTTATTGTTTCTATTTCTTCCTTTCTTTTTGGAATTATTCGACGGATGGGTCGGATTTACTGTATTCAGCTGTTCAAAATTTTGATATTGTTGAACGGGAGAGGGTTGAACAAAATTCACCCCAGCATGAGGGTGTGGGGGTGCCATGGGCTGTGGAGGACCAAGAAAGGGAAAGAACGTATTCTGTGGCGGTTGTGATCCATAAGGTACATAGGAAGGCATGGTGCTTTCGCTAGTACTCAAAGTATAAGCTGAGGTAGAGGGGGTACCCGAACTTGTTTGGATAGGTGGATGTATTGGGGGTGCCAGTGGTGGCCCACTAAGGGGCGGATGAATAGAAATAGGGTATGGATTTTGATAAGGGGGAGGGGGGTAATTAGAGTTTCCCCCATACGCTGGTGGATATTGAGGTGTGCCATACATTAGTGGTGGTTGGGGTTGACGATTGTGATGTGTGGTATTACCAATCAATCCGTCTGCTGAGTGAGACATCCCAGGTTTGTCTTGACCAAATGGCATGGGTTTGGGGAGGTCAGGAAGTACTGTGTATAAGTACCTTGATTGTGAATAGACGAGGTCGTATTTTTGAGCCTTACTGATGGCTTCTTCTTCAGATTGAGGGAAGGTGGAAGCTACATCTTTATCGAGGAGAGAGACAAGTGATCTGAGAAACCAATCAAGACACTATTGTTTGGTGGTTTCAGCTTTCCATAAACTATGTCGTCTATGCCACTCGTGAATGTGATTAGCGATATGTGTGGCTGAGGTTTGTTTGAAATTAGAGAGTAGTTCAAGACCATTGTCATGGCTAATTGGTAATTGGAAGAAGGTCAAAAATGCTTTGGCCAAGGACTCGAAAGTCGCATGGGACCTTGATTTTTCATCTACATACAATTTGGAAGATGGGCTAGTGAGTGTGAGTTGAAATAATCGTAGTCTAATGGAATCATCCATAATGCTGTTGGAAGAACACTATAGGTGTAAAGTCATGACATGGTTGGCAGGGTCATCTCCTGCCTTTCCTTCAAACTTAGGGATGTATGAAGGTAGTTTGGTAGGCATTGCAGGCCATGTGGGGTCATGCAATATAGGATCATTGGTGAGTTTGCTTAGATATGGTATGTTAAGAGAGGCCAAATATGGCATTTGTAGTGGGGGGTAGGATTAACTCCAGCCATGGTGTGAGTGTGTTGTGAACCTGACCCTTGAGGGGGACTAGGTGAGTTGGTACTTCCCCCTTGAGAGGAATTTGGTCCCCCGCTTCCGTGTAAAGGAGAGTGAGTGGACGGAGGGACTTGGGAAGTGGACCCAAGTAATGTGGAACCAAGCAAAGATGATCCTAGAATAGTGACACTCACAGGAGTGTGTGAAGGTGGTGCCGATGAGTGGGCAAGACTAGGAACTCCCCCTAAAATAGGAGGGAGGTTTAGTAGGCGTCTGGAACAATGGGGGTTCTGTGGGTCCCCTATGATGTTCGACTAACTGAGTGGATGTGTGCAAAAATGTGATGAGAGAAAATAAACAAGAGCCTTTGTTGCAAAGTTTTGAACTTTACACAATATATATCTAAATCAAAATGTAATCAGAAGTGCATCATACATAAAGTGTTTTGAAAAAGAAGCATATATGTGGATAAGTGGGTTTTTTCCATGTGGGGAATCAAAGAAAACAAATGCTTGTGTCCTAAAGTACGTAACGTCCTTCCTCTCAAATAGCACTGGACCTTACAATAGTACTCAACAGTGGGGTCTGAAGTCACCAGAAGAGAAACTAGTGAAGGATGAAATAATCATTTATAATGAAGGGTAAACAGGGCATATCCCGAAAGAGCTGGCGATATTTCCCAATAGCCACACAAAATCCGATCAAGGTGCAATTGCATCTCACAATTGCCACCTGGGTAGATGTCCTAAAATTTGGTCACTAGGTACCTCGGTCAAAGTGCGACATTTGGATTTTCAGCCTAAGAAATGGGTCACGGGCTGGATCCCATCCAAGAGGTGGGTGCCTCAAGGGGGGACACACAGAACAACTAGACCTCGGCCTTCAACCCTTCATGGGTATCTCCCTGCCTTATGGTGTTAGAAACACTTGACTTGGAGGATTTTTAGTTCCCTATTTGACAACTTCTATTGTTTTGACAATGTGAGAACTAGATAACGGGGAGTTATTTGGATGCCTGTCCCCGAAATCCTACCTAGACTAAAAAATTTCTTTTGGCACTTCCTGTGGAGGAAAACTTAGTGATTTTTTAGAAAATTTTTAGATGTGGTTGTTTGAGAGGTTGGGGGTGTGAACCAACCTCGTTGAAATTAAAATGGGAGTGGATAGTTTCGTCAAGAAAAGGGTGGGGTGTTTCGAAATCCCTTTGAAGGAAACTTACTTTGACCTCCACGTTTTCGAGAAGAAAACTATGTGAGTGATAAGTGACTTTTGTGTGTGAATGAGTGAAAGTGTGCCAATGTTTTAATGAATTAGGTGTCACCTTGCTGCATGTGGACTTCTCTTGGTCCTTACAAGTGTTGATTACCTAATTAACTAAGTGCCTTTGGTACAACCTTGCGTAATTCAAAAGTCCCTAGGAAACTAACATGTGGACATGTGGGTCCTTTACTATTCCTTTAACTCCCTATTGTGATTTAATCTAAGAAAATCTTTGAAACTATCCTAGATTGTGATCATGTGGGCTTTTATGGGCTCGTTACAAAACCTTTAAACTTCCCTAGTGATTTAATCTAAGAAAGTAAATTTCAACACCATCCTATCTTTGTAGCATGTGGGCATGTATGGGCCCATTACAATCTTAAGAAGTGTTTGAAAAATAAACTAAGAGGAGTCCCAAGAGGGGTTGTTGTCCTCTCCTAAAGGTTTTAATCTTTTTAAGGGAGATGGAATTGTCCTAAAATATTTTTCTGATTCTCAAGGTCACTTGGAAGCGCAAGAGAAGAGCATACTAAGAGATTGTTATCCAACTTCTAGTCCCAATGCAAGTTTTATGTGATTACAAATGATTTCCAACTTATACTTTTTAGTCAAAGCAAGTTATCCATGTGGAAAAATGAAAGAAAAAGAGGAAATAATTATTTTAAACCCCTTAAGTGCCTATGTGTTTTGACTAATCCCTTTATATGAAGAGGGAACTAAGTGTGGTGCAGCTTACAACATACATGAAATCACTTTTAAGAAGGCTAAGGGCCTTCCCCAAATCTAAAAAAACCTTACAATGTGTAGTTTTTTGCATAGGTGCGCGGGTCTCGGTGTAGACAGAGGCGCACTGAGCGCCTATGCGCAGACCAAAACAAGCTTTTGGGCACAGGTGTGCAGAACATAACTATGACTTAGGTGCAAGTGCGCACGATGCACGTCTGTGGGCCAAAAAATAGGTGCACAATTGACACACGACTGTGAAAGAAATTTTCAGATGGAATTCTTCCAATTCAACTTGGAATTGGATGTTTTGTAGGTCGGCTTAGGCCAGTTAGTGCACCTGCAGGTTAAATAAACCAAAAGAAGAGCTATAAAAACCCAAAAGGGGTAGTGTTGACGGGCGAAATTGAACGCTCGCCAATTGGAAGAGTGGATCCGGTCCGGGGTTGTCTAAATAACCCAAGCCGTTTGGGATAACCCACCCTGACGGGTTTAGTAGCTCCGTTGGCCGATTTAAGTCCTAGAAAAACAAAAGGAAAACTATACTAATAAACTAATCTAAATAAAAACAATACTAAAACAAACTAATAAACAAATCTAACTACATATATACAATCTATTACCTAAGTCATATAACTATAATCCTATAAAAATAAATGTTTAATTATTAACAACATCAAATTCAATTACAAATGTACAATATTTACAAATTACATATTTAAAGGAAAACCTGCAAAACTCATTTGTAATCTATCCTAAGACAACGAAACTATTGTTTTTTTTTTTTTTTTTGATTTTATAATTTTATGAAAAAAAAATAAAAGAAAAACTAATCTAAGCTAAGCGACTAAAATAATAATTCTAACAATGAATATAAACTAATATATTTCTCTAAACTATTTAAATAACACTAAGAAGAAAATTATTAAATACTAAATAACATAAAGCAAACTGACCTGAAGTAACGCTTCAGGTTTGTCCTGTATGATGGTCGATTCAACTGATTGGTGGGAGGAAACCCACACCAGATTCTCCACAAGATTCTCGTAAATGAAAATCTGTTGTACTCTTCAAATATAAATAACAGGACAAACACGACATAAAAATTACAACAATCTTATGATTTACAAATTATCACATTTCGATAAATCTGTGTGCAAGGATTTGTGAAAAATGATTGAATTAACGAAGAAGAGAAATCTGCAATTCATTAACTGAAACAAATTAATTGATGTACTTTAAAAATAGGATAGATCAGATACATACAACATATAAATCAAATCACATCAGCATGCAAAGAATTATGATAGCTAAAGTAGTCGATAATTAATTGCCAACTGATATGCAGGAAACTTGAAACAAAAGTTTGATATATTGAAAGCGAAAGCTGTTACAAGACATCAACTTTCGTCTCGGTCTGAATCATAAATCCATAGTCTGGTCCTCTCCACTGTGATGATGATCCTTATTACAAAAAATAACAAGTATTTAAATACCTCCCACAGGGTAAAACATTCTTGTGGGAATTATCAAAACAATTTACAGAAATTTGGGAAAATATCCCAAGTCTCTATTTTAGACTCAAGCTAACAACTTAAACTAAAAACTACATCACACAAATATCTCCTAAACTGCCACAACATGCCCAATTGATCATTGCAATTCGTATGTACCTGAAACAGGGCAAAAATAGACAAGTTAAGAGGATATTTTATTGATAAAATTGACAAAAATCTAATTTTTAACACTAGCTACAGAATCTGGCGATTCTGTAGCTGGTCTAATTTAAACACAGAATCGTTTTAAAATCAATTCAAAACTATTAAACAAATATTTGATTGCTATTTGAAAATCAAATGAATTATCCAAATCAAAATTCTATGCTAATTTGAGAGCAAACGAAATCGTGGTCAACCGAATGATAACAGAGATACACGCACTTTGTTCAATTTGTTATCACCATCTTGGAGTAAATAGAATCGCATTAGATAATTCAACAACAATAAAATCATTTTCATGAACCAATTGAAATCGACACAAACTGTAATCAGCTAAACAAATTTTCCATGCAATAGTTTATGTCGCCTCATCCATTAACAAATTTATTGTCGAATCCAAACGAAATCAACAGGATCATTTTTCAAATTGATATAACTATATCAAACATATGCAAACGATCATGCTAATCGTGGCACGCAACAACCATTTTCAAATCGAATCAAACAGGAATGAATCAAAACAGTTTGGGGTAGACATTATCGTTATGAATCAACACAGCTCCATGGTTTTAGAAAATAGATGTTTTGCACAGGTCGAATGTGATCAAAATCCAAACGAGAATATTGATTCAATACAAAATAGAGTTGTTCCTGGTAAATCGAAGTCAACAAGGTTGTTTTGAATCTATTATGAGCAAACGAAACTTAATCGAAATCAAACCAAATCGACTATCGAACAAAATTGATTAAAAAACAAACCAAACCGAATCAAAAAACAATCAATTGCTTATACCAAACTGGGCACGACAAAATCGCATAACCAAATCATAACTAAATTTGAGTTTAGTAAAATGGATATACTATATAGGATCCACAACATAACCGTTTTTGATGATTAAACTATAACATAATCATTTCGAATGTATTATAATGAATAGACCTAATCGAAATCAAAACCCAATTCGTTATATTAATTCAAGCAACTCATAAAACAAAATTAATATCGAAATTCATACCTGAACAATAAGAAACGACTTCGATTATGATAACTTGGAATTGACGATGGCTGTTGCTGCTTCGACATTCCTGAAAACAATCGAACCGATGGTTTTTGGTTTCTTCTCATTAGCCTGAAACCTGTCTCTTTCTTTCGAGAGCACTAAAACTTGCTCCTCTAACGATTTGATCCTTGCTTGTAACAGGGGAACGTCGACGTAATAACGCTCTAACCATACATTACACTGGATGAATGATGGTTGCTCGGGCTTTGATAACACAGGCGAGGGTTTTTTTAAGCCACCAGTGGTTTCATTGTGTAGCTTGATTCCTGGGTAGTTAGGATTGTTCTTTAGGCACGGGGAAAAATTAGAGACATAATCATATGGTTGCTCAGAGCATAGGCCACGGGAAAAGGGATACTCTTCAGCTAGGAAATGCTTGATATCGAAGTCTGAGTCCTCGCTCAGCACTATGGGCTTTTGGTCGACGTTTGGCTTAGGCTTATTCCGGGCAAGTCTATATATCAATCGAGCATTTTTCTTCCCTTTGCTGTTGACAACATTATCACTTCTGCATTTCTTACCCATAGGCTTATTGACGACCTCAACTTTGTCTTTAGTACAAGGGTGGGTTATGGCATCGGGTAGATCTAAGTTAGGGAAATATGAGGGTTCGACAGGGGGTAGGAGGATATGAAATGGCACGGCCGGCCCACCCTAGTCTCACTAACCACAACCTTGTTGATTTGGACAGACTCTGGACTAGCAAAGCCATTTCGAGATAGAAAAGCTTTCCAATTATCGCCATGAAGGCTCCAATGGTGGATGACGATGAGTCTAATTAATCCGTGATGAAAAAATATGCTATCAGCCTTCTCTCATTTGAACCTCTTAGACATATTGTAAAGACTACACAATAAGTAATGCRGCATATTCAAAGGATAGCCCATGAAATTCATTAATAACCAGAGGTGATACAAAAACACCAAGCCATACCGACCTTCACAGGTCACAAATTGTTTGACAATTACCAAAAGATCGTGCCATCRRGGTTTGAGGGTGGAAAAAGGCATACCTTTATCACAGGACACAACCTTTCATGATATGAATAGAAAGGCCACGAAACCTCGTCGACTTTGGAGGTTTTGAACCACCTTTGGCTCGAAGCCGACAATCCTGTAGAAGAGCTTATGAATTTTTCATTGAGTTCGAGTTGTATGTCACCGAATTTAGCCCTACACCCGTCAAAGGTGAGGGTGAATTGTTGTGCAACTGAAATATTAAAACCCTTGAACCTATGTATAAACACTATCCAACCACTGTTTTCTAAATCCTTTCGAGCATTATCGAATAACAACAGAGCTTCATTGCCATTTGGCTCTATGCGCACCACCGGTGCCATAGACAGGAGCACACGGTGAGCAGGGTGTTCGGGCTAGGATTTGAACAGAGTAAACGCAGGGGCAGAATGCTCACATGCTTACCCAAAGACACCAGGGGTGACCCGAGATAAGGGGAAGCATTAATGATAGAACGTGCGAAGGTGGTGGAGCTAGTTCAGCCCATGCAAAACATTGATATTCCATAGTACAACTGCCGGTGCATATAACTCTTCAAATATATATGTTAAAAACCATGCCATTCAATCAACCAATGGAATATTCGATAAGTCGACCAAACACTTGCGCAAGCAATAGTCATAGTTTTAGCATAGTTTAAAACCAAAGAAATAATTTGAAATCAACATCAAGGGTTCGATCAAATGAAGTACGTGTTGTATGAAAGGATAACACCAAGGGTATAACCACAATCGTAAATGTGTTTTCATGAAACCAATGTGTAAAAGAAATCGATGACGAAACATTAGAAATCCAACCACCAATGCATCACAAATTCGATCAAACATCAAGCCACCAATAAATCAATGATTGGATCACACTCCTTAACAAATCATCACAATCTAAAAAAAATGGAAATCATATTAACAACAAAAATGCCAAATGAGTAAAGAATATTGGAGTCTTGCCAATTGTATAACGATAAGTAAATTGGAAACGCAATGAGCATAGAGACAAGAGTGATCATAAAAATCCAGTGATGTTTTTAATATGACTTCGAAATTAAAGTTTTCAGGCTTGCAGTCGTGAAAACGAGAACAAAGGTAAGTGTGAAAATGCACGAAATAATCATGTCGTTTTATTCCAAATATTGCGACGAAAATCAAGGTTTGCAAAACATTGGTGTAGGCAGCTTATAAGGATAGTATAAAATACGATTTGGCTGCCAACAATGGCGACACACTGGTAGAAGCAGTTATCTCTGCCAAAAGAACAAATTCAGATTATGATCATGAGAAAAATTCTAACTCAAAAATAACAACCAAAAAATCGTGTAAACATCATCATTAAATCAAATATTCCAACAGTGTTTAAAGGATGAAAACTGATAGCCGTCTTAAGACAAGTGAGCCACGATATTAAAGATAAAATCCCCAATACTGTTGATAGAGCCACTGCTGCCAGCAGACATCCATAGCCTCGACAGGGTTTCCATTTAACCCACTCTGATATCCGTATCCTGCCAAGAAGTTCTGGATCAGAATAAAGGACATTTTAAGGTCAAGAGGTTTCTTATTTCCAAATTTTCATATACCCGACATTGCTTCACTGCCAGCGGGCCTGTTCAGTACCCTGACGAAGTTGTCTTGGCGTCATGCATGCATTTACCTGCTGCCAGCAGACCTATTCAACATCCCGGTGGGTTTACAAGCACTTCCCACAGCTCTTTTAATGACTTATTTTATTTTTTAAAGATATATAGTCGAGTAGGGTGATGCTGAAAATTATGATATTTTAACATATTTTTTACAGACCTCATCAGAATTTTTTAGAACTGTCCTTTATTAAGATCCAGAGATGGTTCATTTACAGAACCAACTTTCTAAGGCAGGGAGACATATTCTGAGTCATTCCCTTAAGGAATAGGGACAATGTAAAAAGATAATAGATGATCATGACAGGCTTTACTCAGAGATCCGAATCAGTTAACTTCTTTCAAACAACAAATTTTTTGCCGACACAGATGTAAATTTCAGAAGTATACAATTGATGTTTATACAATTTTTTTAGCAGTCATTTCAGTGAAGGAAATTTTCTGTTTTCTTTGTTCGAATAGTCAGCATGCAGGTATGTATTTCCAAAAACAAAAACTGATAAGCACAAAGGAGAAATAAAAACCAAATTAACAAAAAGAAAAACAAACAAAAACAAAATATGTACATAATATACAAGGGTTGTCATCAAGCGAAGTATCTTTTCAGGGCTTGGCCATTCACCGGATAGGTGTCAGGCTGTCCTTCTAGATTATGCAATCAGAAAGAGCTGGGACCCAACTTCTCAGCAACTAAAAACGGTCCAAGCCATAAGTTTTGAAATTTCGTGTGCTCTCCCTTTCCCTCATGTGGTTTGTCCCATTTCAAGACGAGGTCAACTACTTCGAAGTTCCTATCAGAGGCAGAGTTAGAATCGAACCATCTTTTAACTACTAGTTGATGCTGATCTAACTTACATTTAGCTTGGGCTCTTACCTCTTCTAGCTTTATTAAGGAATTAATTCAGTTTTCCAAAGGGGGACAGTCTTCTTCTTGTATTTTATGTGATAGCTTAAGTGAAGGAAGAAGAATGTGTGGTGGCAGAATTGCTTCTCTACCATAAACAAGAAAGAAAGGAGAGTTTCCTATAGTAGCTTTTGGGGTTACCTTATCAAACCAAATTGCGTTTAACAGTGCATTGTGCCAGTTTTTGTGATTTTTAGCGACCGTTCTCTTGATGATTTTAATCAGATTCTTATTTGTTGATTGGACCTATAATATTCAGGCCCCACTGCTGAAAAGGAGAGTCTACTGAAACAAGATGCAAAGGAAAGACTGGTTTCTGTAACCACCCTTATGCTTTTTGACAAATAATACACTTAAGACACAAGGCATGGGCGTCTCTAAAAATCATGGGCCAGTATTAACCGACTTTCAAAACTTTATGGGCAGTGGTGTCACCACCAAAATGACCACCAGCTTCTCCTGCGTGCAACTCTAGTAAGACTTTTTCTGCTTCGTCTTTCTCAAGACAGCGCATCAGTGCGCCATCAAAATTTTGACGAAACAAAACACCATTAACCAAATGAAAGGAGGCATACTTTAATCTTAACACTATTCTTTTAGTGGGATCCAAGTGACGAGGGGCTGAACCATGTTCAAGACAGAATTTTATATTGTCATACCATGGACTGACAGAGTTTTGTGCACAACAGATTGCATTTTGATTTTGCTGTCATAGGTTTGATGTATCACTTTGTTCTTGCTGTCCTGCAACTGAATCTGCAACTAACTTGCATAACCCTTGGCCTCTCACTATTTGAGCTGGGGTAATTTCTATGTCGTACTCCTGTAAGGAGGTAACCCAGTTAGCCCTCTTTTCACCTAGTTCCTTCTGTACTAACAGGTTCCTGATGGTTGGGTAAGGGACAATAAATTTCGTCCTCGATTTCAAAAGATAATACCGGAAATGATTAACTTCTTTAAAGACAGCGTAGGCTTGCTGATCTACCGCTGGGTAATTAAGTTCAGTGCCTTTGAAAGCAGAGATCATAAAGGCAATGGGTACTTCATTGTTTTCGGCGTTCTTTTGAGTTAACACGGCGGCATAGGAACGGTCATAAGAAAAAGTGTAGAGCGTAAAGTCTTGGGAAAATTCGGGGCTCATGAGAGAAGGAGCATCTATTATGGCATTTTTTATTGCATTAAAAGCTTGATTTTCTAAGGGTCCCCAATGATATTGGGCGTCTTTCTTAATTAGGTTTTGCAAAGGTCTGACCATTTCGGAGAAACTGGGGACGAATCTCCTGACAAATTTTATCTGGCCTAAGAAAGACTGCATGGATTTTTTAGAAGTAGGAGGGGAAAGTTTCGAGATGAATTGAGTCCTTTTGGGGTCGATAATCATCCCTTTGCTTGACACAAAAAATCCTAAGAGTTTACCTTGTTCTACTGCAAAGATATATTTTTTAGGATTCAAGGAAATGTCGTATTTACGACATCGCTGTAGAACGGCTCGTAAATGAGCTAGATGATCGGTTTTGTTTTTGGAAAATACAGTCACATCATCTAAGTAAACTACGACGGACTGATTGATTAAGCCTCGGAAAGCGATGTCCATCGCTCTCTGGAAAGTGGCCCCGACATTAATCAATCCAAAGGGCATTTTTTGGTAAGCGTAGGTGCCCCATGGAGTGCAAAAGGTAGTTTTAAGTTGGTCTTGAGGAGACATAAGGACTTGGTTGTACCCTGAGAAACCATCCAGTAAGGATAGCCTCTCAGAAACAGATACCTATTGAAGGATCTGTTCCATGGGTGGGACAGGATAGTTGTCTTTATCAGACGCTCTATTAAGGTTTCAGAAATCGAGGCATAGTCGGATTTCCGCACTTTTCTTCCGGACAGGGACAAGGTTAGAAACCCATTGAGTGTGCCTAACAGGGAAAATTATCTTAGCATTCAGGAGTTTATTCAATTCTTTTTTAACGATCGGTTCGAGCTTAGGGTGCATTTTTCTCAATTTTTGTTGAAAGGGTGAGGTTTGGGGTTTCATAGGAATGACATGTTGTATGATGTTAGGGTCGAAAGTTTTAAGGCCATCATACATCCATGCAAAGACATCTTTAAATTCTTTGAAAAATTTAATAAATGCAACTTTTTCTTGCTCAGAACATCCTACCCCTAGATTAATGCACTGTGGATTGTCCTTAGTTCCTAAGTTTACTTTTTCATATGATAACGATGAACTATTGGTTTTACAGTTGACAGTTTTTTTGAATTTATCTTGAAGATCATAAAATTTTTCTAATCTAACTACAGATTTAGTGATCGAATTTACCATGTCCGATGAAGATTCAGGAGATCTCGGATCTGGTATTACCATGAAATCGTGCAAATTGTCGTCATGAGTGCATTCATCTATCACCGCGCCTTGAAAGGTTTCTTCCATATGCAAGAAGCTAATAATCCACTGATCGTCGTCGAAGACTCTCCAGTTTGTGATGTTGTCAGGAACGGATGGCTTGAACAACAGTTCGATGGAGAATGCATCTGGGGACAAGCCTTCTGCAGGAAAGAGTTTGGAAGCTACATTAGCTAATAGATCATCTTCAGAGTTATTCAATCTAGGAATAGAATTTATATTGAAAGCGGAAAATTTATTCATTAAATTCCATACATCAGATTGGTAGCTTTTAAGATGCGGAGACAGACAGTGGATAGAATCTCTTACCTGTCTAACCACTATTTCAGAATCACCAAAGATAGTCAAGTTTTGAATGTTCATATCTAAAGATTTTATGAGACCTTGCAGTAAAGCCTCATATTCTGCAGTATTATTAGTACATTAAAATTCTAGCCTACATGCAATCAATGTTTTGTTACTTGTTGGATCAATAATAACGCAGCCTGCACCAACTCCTTTGGACTTTGACCTGTAAAAATAAAGAGACCAAATTTGATTTTTATCGAGTACATAAGACCGTTGTGTAGAAGCTTCTAGCTACACATATGCTACAATCTCGGACTGTTGTTCTGGGTTGGTGATAGTTGAAGCCTCGGCCATGAAATTGCCGAAAAATGTATCCATCCCTTGTATTTCGGGTGAATCAGCAGAAGGTGTAAATGGTTCGCTGGGATCGTTCAAATCTGTGACCGTGAACTTAAGGTAGCGTTCACGATTTACCTTGATCTTGTTAGGCTTTCCGTTCTCTGGGAGCCATAGATGAGACCAATCTGTCACGAAATAGCCGTGTAGCTTCTCCGACCAGTCCCTACTTAAAAACAGACCATACACTTCTAGAATATCCACAACAATAATATCAATAACTTGATGAACCTTGGGGTTAGACGATAATCTTATAAGCACATTCTTTAATTTGCCTATGACCTTAACATTGGTTCGATCAAGCTGGATGATTTTTAAAGTGGAGGGTTCAACTTCAGTGTTAATCTTCTGACACACAGACCATGGCATCACATTGGATGACGCTCCTGAATCTACCATACAATTGTGCACATTTCTGTTATAACCCTAAATTGCACCACACATGCTTACCTGGCATCAGGCTAACTCATATCCCTTCTTTGCCAAAAACTACTGAACAACTCTTCTAAAAGCTCTATTTTTAAAAGTACACGCTAGCTAGCCCACTACAACCTGCGTGTATCTAAAAGCACACGCTAGCAGGCCCACTACATCCCGTGTGTACCTTCAGAATCACGAAAAAAAGGAAAGGTTCCGACGGGACAAAAAAATATGGGTCAGTTAATTGAAACTCCCGGCTATGCATGGCCGAGGGTTCGTCCAAAACCCTAGCTCCTTCTAGCCTATAAAAGAAGGGGTAGGGGTACCATTTGGAGAGGAAAAATTATAAGCAAAGAAACTCTGCCCATTTGCCAAATCTATTGTCCCAACCCTTTATCTTTTCCTCAAGCCTAAGGAGAATTAACGCAAAGCAGTTGGAGGACAAAAGAAGAGGAGGATCCCAGGATCAGGATCAAGGAGCGGTGGCTGATCTCGACTTTGATTGTAAGTTGATTCATTTTGAAAATAATAAAAGAATACTTTTCCCGTCCCAATGCATGAGTTATCTATGATTTGTTTAATTTATGCTTAATTTCTAACCCTCAAGTAGAAAAGTAGCATGCATGCGTAGTGGTTTGTCTTGATTGCAGGATTGTCTTTGGAAGGAGCAGCGCAAGCAAGTGGGCAAAGCACAACGGAGGATATACACCAAACATCAGTAAAAAGGTTAGTAGTCATTCTCCATGCATGTATCATGAAAGAGGGGTTTAAGTTTCGGGTGGTAGGTTAAAAAGTAATTTCTTTACGGTCAAAATCTGAATGTAAGTCTGACCCTAGTTTGCTAGTCCGTAGGGTATTTTTCCCAACAACATAATTGGTGACTCCACTGGGGAAGATACTCTTTAGGGTTTTCCGGATTTAGTTGAGGTTTTTGGGTAGTTTAAAGGATTAGATTTTCTGTTTATTTGCCTGTCTTTTTTCTGTTAGGTCTGAGCTAGCAGGGAACCTGGTTCTTTATACCAGTTTTTCCTTGACTGTTGGTTGACAGTAATTATCGGGACACACAGAGGTACACGCGGCTTGCAGAAGGTCTGCACGCGTGTACCCGCACCCTAACCTCCTACAACACGCGTGTGAACGCTAGCTGTAGAAGTTTCAGTAGTGTGTAGGAGTTTAGAGAGATTGAGAGGCAATCCTCCTCTTCCCTGTCAGAATTATACATTCTCAGGGGGTTTTCTGGATCCTATCTGAGTCTTGCTGGTTCACAGTCTTGTCTCAGTTTGTCTTGTTGTGTTTTGTTATTCCTTGCAATTATTTTTATTTTCTGTTAGAAGAAGCATCCAAGCCTTCAAGGGACCCTGGTTGTCTATACCAGAGGTCTCTTCTGGGTCTAGGCTTCCTGTTTTTATTTTTTGTCTTAGAATTCATACATACACGCGGCTTGTACAAGGTCAGCCCACGTGTACACGCATTCTGTTTTAGCTCATCACGCGTTCGAACACGTGCTGTTTTTAGTGACAGAAGCGTGCTTGACAGGCTGCTTTTTAATCAAGGTGGGGCAGTCATCCCCTCTTTTGGTGAGAAGTATTTCTCTCAGGTGTCTAGGTCTAGGGCTGAACAATCAGTATGTTAGATTCTCTTACCCTTAGCCTGCTTTTTCTTGGTTGATAGTTGATAGAAAAGATAAAAAGAAAAAAATTGTTTTATGGTTTTTAGACAAGCATAAGAGTCTTTTCTTTCTTGATTGCTATTGTGTGTCTTTGCTCTGATTCTTTGTAATCTGCGCTTTAAGCCAGAATTTTGTTTTTTCTTGGTTTTAGGCTTGTGGGTATTTTCCCTTTGTTGCTTGATTTGCATGTAAATAAAAAAAAAGAGAAAAAAAAATATTTTCATTTTCTTCTTTGTTTGAAGATTGTGTTTTCTACATCAATAGCTAGGAAGAAGTCTTTTTGTTCATAATTTTTTGCAGTGCATTTAGAGCATAAGTAGCTCGTAGTCGAGCGAAATTCCTTTATGTTTGCTGCATGAAATCTTAGAAAAATTGAAAAGAAAAAGAAATATTTCTTTGTGAAAAGTTGCTGATTTTTGCGTTTAGTAAAAGTCTTTTGTTTCCAGCTTTTTTTTTTCATTCATTTTTTCTTTGAGTCTTTACACATCATCCGTTTCACTTTCATACCCCGTGACGTAATAAATCCCATAAAAGCAACGCTAATTTAAAATCTATTAGACTTTTTGTTTGTAGGGTTCATACACTAGTTCAGGACTAGGGCCTTGGATTAGGTTGGAGAAGAAACTCTCCAAGGCCACTCAAAACCAAACATTGGAGTCTGTGATAGGGAGTGTAGAATTCCAGTTTCATGGAAGTTATCCGGGACCCCCCTCTAACACAGGGTCTAAACATGAGGTCGCGTGAGGAAAGGTAGCGGAGATAACCCCTCCAAAGCCGGACCAAGAGTAGTGGAGAATACATATCGAGGGCTTGTTGTGGGATTCCGTCGTTTGCATTTGCCACGGGGCTTCGTGGGTCTCAAATCCGTTCGAGGTCCTCAGTTGTCTTCCAGACCATTTTCTCTTGATACCCTTGACAGGTTTCAGGCTTGATACCCTGCTCATTGTGGTCTACCCGACTTTCAACTGTACCCGCCTGGTGACTGTTCGCGTGATGGCAAACTAGTTGCCAATATTTTTTAGGGACATACACAGGTGACTGCGGGGGTATACTGCGGTACCTAGGAAAGACATCGAGCCACGCTTTGTAAAGTATACTCGGAGGGTGCTTCCATATTCGAGTTGCACTTGCACCGGTAAGTTGCTCTAGTGTTGGTTGTTGTAACTGTTCTTCAAAATAGTTAGTGATTGCTTGTATTATCTCTTAGGGGCTTCTTTTTAGTGTATGTTACTGTTTGAACGTGTAGAATA
>ML800926.1:53017-86435 GCA_009831015.1 Picea engelmannii | reverse complement strand
AATAAAAGAATACTTTTCCCATCCCAATGCATGAGTTATCTATGATTTGTTTAATTTATGCTTAATTTCTAACCCTCAAGTAGAAAAGTAGCATGCATGCGTAGTGGTTTGTCTTGATTGCAGGATTGTCTTTGGAAGGAGCAACGCAAGCAAGCGGGCAAAGCGCAACGAAGGATCTACACCAAACAACAGTAAAAAGGTTAGTAGTCATTCTCCATGCATGTATCGTGAAAGAGGGGTTTAAGTTTCGGGTGGTAGGTTAAAAAGTAATTTCTTTACGGTCAAAATCTGAATGCAAGTCTGACCCTAGTTTGCTAGTCCGTAGGGTATTTTTCCCAACAACAGTTTCTATTAAAGATTTCGAAAGTTAACAAAAATGGAGGTACATTTTTGCGAGTACTAAGAGTGGTAGTTCGTGGCTTTTTACTCGTAGTTTCTAAAGCTACTTTATCTACATTGTTTACATTATTTACATTATTTATAGGAAGGTTTCCTTTATCATGAGGATCAATATTATTCTTAGTGGAAGTCTTCTGAGGAACTTTGTTCTGAACAACCTTGTTTGAGTTACCATTTTTACCATTCTCTAAGATATTCTGTAACATTTTTTGTAGCAGAAATGGAAATTTCAATAACTCATAAACATAAATGTTAGCCCTTAACTTTTTAAGATCTTCAATTAAATCATAATCTAAGTTGGGGTTTACATGACTTTGTTTAGTCTTAGCTGGTTTAGATTCCTTTGGAGGCAAAGTCGTAGTATTTTCGGTAGAAGGTTTGCTTGCTGTCTTACTCCTAGTATTATAGGGATGGACTGTCTCGAAGTTAGCTTGGAAGATGCTATCCGAGAAGTGTCCAAAAATATTTGGAGAAGACTCTTCTTCTTGAACTGTCTCTTGTTCAACAACCTCCTCAGGAATCTCAGGAGGTATCAAGTTATCCTGGGCTTCTAGAATCGTTTGAAGGGCGTATTGCGGACTTTCTAGATTATGGCTCTCGGTGGTTGGATTAGGTCGGTTGGTGGGAAAAGGCTTCCTGAACAGGGGCTTGTAAGGACCTTTACTCGATGAAGCTTCTTCGGCCATCCTTTTCAAATCTATAACTTGATTTGATAGTTTTTGAACGACTTTAGTTAAGTTTTCTAAATCAGAGCTTTCAGGTTGTGTTTTACTTTGAGTAGGTCTAGGGAGGATTTCGATCTTCTTTTTGGAAGATGAACTAGTTTCTGTCTCGTTGCTAGTAGCGTCTTTTATACTAAGTATGTCTTTTTCAATTTGGCTGGCCTCCTCAAAGGCTTCTAACAACGTGGCTTTCTTAGATCGTTTAACCCAAATGGCTATACTTTGATGCAAGGCTTTAGTATATTATGCTATGATAAGATTCTCGGCAGGCATTGAATCCATGGGAATTCGGTTTTTAAGTGTTAAGAATCTTTGATTAAAGTCTTTGATTTTCTCTTTTGGGTTCATTCTTAAGTTAGAGAGCTCGATGACTAGGACTTTCGGAGGCTTACTGTCTCTGAACTTTTCCCAAGACACGATGGTATGGGGTTGCTGGGCAAAGTACCATGTAGAAGCATTGCCCTTGAAAGTGTATGGGAACAACCTACAGACTACATCTTCATGCTCGACATTGCGGAGTCTTATGGCTAACATAAATTTTTTAATGTGATCTTCTGCGATCTGTTTTGAGTCAGGGTCAAACTTGGGCAGCCACTTCTCCGGTTGTTTGGGTAAGGGATGATGATCTTCGGGTATGGCTACCGCATCCTGGTTGATCCAAGGTCTAGCAGGGTTGTTCTGGTTGGCCATTGGTGTAGTGGGTGTGGAAGGCTGAGAAGGGGAACTGCCTTCGTTCGAAGATTCACCTCCCAAAGAAGAAGGGGATGATGGAGGTGGTGAGGGAAGTATTCCGGTTCCTCCTACAGCAGGAGTGAGGATTGGATCTGTAGGGTTCACAGTGAGGTTGGTGCCTCCTAATTGTTCTCTGATATCAGATAAATCTAGAGGTTGATCCAAAGGTTGATTTGGTTGCCTCAAATGGGCTAAGGCATTATGTTTTCTTATGAGAGATTGGTAGACAATCTCTTGTATGTCACCACCTGTAGGATTTGGGGTTGTTGGCTTAGCTGTGATCTGTGGATCGTCGTTTGATGTGGTTGCTGTTTGAGGGGGAATGTTATCGTTCGAATGAATTCTTGTCACTATAGGTGAGCGATTAGGTGGTGGAGGAGTCTTACAACCACCTCGTGCCATTAATTAGTTTCAGGCCCTCCTTCTAGTGCCATTTGTTGACGGGCGAAATTGAACGCTCACCAACTGGAAGAGTGGATCCGGTCCGGGGTTGTCTAAATAAACAAAGCCGTTTGGGATAACCCACCCTGACGGGTTTAGCGGTTCCATTGGCCGATCTAAGTCCTAGAAAAACAAAAGGAAATTTATACTAATAAACTAATCTAAATAAAAACAATACTAAAACAAACTAATAAACAAATCTAACTACATATATACAATCTATTACCTAAGTCATATAACTATAATCCTATAAAAGTAAATGTTTAATTATTAACATCAAATTCAATTAAAAATGTACAATATTTACAAATTATAGATTTAAAGGAAAACCTGCAAAACTCATTTGTAATCTGTCCTAAGACAACGAAACTATTGTTTTTTTTTTATTTTATAATTTTATGAAAAAGAAATAAAAGAAAAACTAATCTAAGCTAAGCGACTAAAATAATAATTCTAACTATGAATCTAAACTAATATATTTCTCTAAACTATTTAAATAACACTAAGAAGCAAACTATTAAATACTAAATAACATAAAGCAAACTGACCTGAAGTAACACTTCAGGTTTGTCTTGTATGATGGTCGATTCAGCTGATTGGTGGGAGGAAACCCGCACCAGATTCTCCACGAGCTTATCGTAAATGGAAAGCTGTTGTACTCTTCAAATATAAATAATAGGACAAACACAACATAAAAATTACAATAATCTTATGATTTACAAATTATCACATTTGGATAAATCTGTGTGCAAGGATTTGTGAAAAATGATTCAATTAACGAAGAAGAGAAATCTGTAATTCATTAACTGAAACAAAGTAATTGTTGTACTTTAAAAATAGGAGAGATCAGATACAGACAACATATAAATCAAATCACATCAACATGCAAAGAATTATGATAGCTAAAGTAGTCGATAATTAATTGCCAACTGATATGCAGGAAACTTGAAACAAAAGTTTGATATATTGAAAGCGAAAGTTGTTACAAGACATCAAATTTCATCTCGGTCTGAATCATAAATCCATAGTCTGGTTCTCTCCACTGTGATGATGATCCTTATTACAAAAAATAACAAGTATTTAAAGACCTCCCACAGGGTAAAACATTCATGTGGGAATTATCAAAACAATTTACACAAATTTGGGAAAATATCCCAAGTCTCTATTTTAGACTCAAGCTAACAACTTAAAATAAAAACTACATCACACAAATATCTCCTAAACTGCCACAACATGCCCAATTGATCATTGCAATTTGTATGTACCTGAAATAGGGCAAAAATAGACAAGTTAAGAGGATATTTTATTGATAAAATTGACCAAAATCTAATTTTTAAGACTAGCTATAGAATCTGGCGATTCTGTAGCTGGTCTAAATTAAACACAGAATCATTTTCAAATCAATTCAAAACTATTAAACAAATATTTGATTGCTATTTGAAAATCAAATGAATTATCCAAATCAAAATTCTATGCTAATTTGAGAGAAAACAAAATCGTGGTCAACCGAATGATAACAGAGATACACACACTCTGTTCAATTTGTTATCGCCATCTTGGGGTAAACAGAATCGCATTAGATAATTCAACATCAATAAAATCATTTTCATGAACCAATTGAAATCGACACAAACTGTAATCAACTAAACAATTTTTCCATGCAATAGTTTATGTCGCCTCATCCATTAACAAATTTATTGTCGAATCCAAACGAAATCAAGAGGATTGTTTTTCAAATCAATATAACTATATCAAACATATGCAAACGATCATGCTAATCGTGGCACGCAACAACCATTTTCAAATCGAATCAAACATGAACGAATTGAAACATTTTGGGGTAGACATTATCGTTATGAATCAACACAACTCCATGGTTTTAGCAAATAGATGTTTTGCACAGGTCGAATGTGATCAAAATCCAAACGAGAATATTGATTCAATACAAAATAGAGTTGTTCCTGGTAAATCGAAGTCAACAAGGTTGTTTTGAATCTATTATGAGCAAATGAAACTTAATCAAAATCAAACCAAATCGACTATCGAACAGAATTGATTCAAAAACAAACCAAACTGAATCAAAAAACAATCAATTGCTTATACCAAACTGGGCACGACAAAATTGCATAACCAAATCATAACTAAATTTGAGTTTAGTAAAATGGATATACTATACAGGATCCACAACATAACCATTTTTGATGATTAAACTATAACTGAATCATTTCAAATGTATTATAATGAATAGAGCTAATCGAAATCAAAACCCAATTCGTTATATTAATTCAAGCAACTCATAAAACAAAATTAATATCGAAATTCATACCTGAACAATAAGAAATGACTTTGATTATGATAACTTGGAATTGACGAAGGCTGTTGCTTCTTCGACATTCCTGAAAACAATCGAACCGATGGTTTTTTGTTTCTTCTCATTAGCCTGAAGCCTGTCTCTTTCTTTCGAGAGCCCTAAAACTTGCTCCTCTAACGATTTGATCCTTGCTTGTAACAGGGGAACGTCGGCGTAATAACGCTCTAACCATACATTACACTGGACGCATGATGGTTGCTCGGGCTTTGATAACACAGGCGAGGGTTTGTTTAAACCACCAGGGGGTTCGTTGTGTAGCTTGATTCCTGGGTAGTTAGGATTGTTCTTTAGGCATAGGGGAAAATTAGAGACATAATCATATGGTTTCTCAGAGCATAGGCCACGGGAAAAGGGATACTCTTCAACTAGGAAACGCTCGATATCGGAGTCTGAGTCCTCGCTCAGTACTATGGGATTTTGGTCGACGTTTGGCTAAGGCTTATTCCAGGCAAGTCTCGATATCAATCGAGCATTTGTCTTCCCTTTGTTGTTGATAGAATTATCACTTCTGCATTTCTTACCCATAGGCTTCTTGACGACCTCGGCTTTGTCTTTAGTACAAGGGTGGGTTATGACATCTGGTAGATCTAAGTCAGGGCAATTTGAGGGTTCGATAGGGGGTAGGAGGATATGAAATGGCACGGCCGGCCCACCCTAGTCTCACTAACCACATCCTTGTTGATTTGGACAGACTCTGGACTAGCAAAGCCATTTCGAGATAGAAAATATTGCCAATTATCACCATGAAGGCTCCAATGGTGGATGGCGATGAGTCTAATTAAGCCATGATGAAACAAGATGCTATCAGCCTTCTCTCATTTGAAACTCTTAGAGATTTTGTAAATACTATGCAAGAAGTAATGCGACATATTCAAAGGATAGCCCATGAAATTCATTAATAACCGGAGGTGATACAAAAACACCAAGCCATACCGACCTTCACAGGTCACAAATTGTTTGACAATTACCAAAAGATCGTGCCATCGGGGTTTGAGGGTGGAAAAATGCATACCTTTATCACATGACACAACCTTTCGTGATATGAATAGCAAGGCCACGACACCTCATCGACTTTGGAGTTTTTGAACCACCTTTGGCCTGAAGCCGACAATCCTGTAGCAGAGCTTATGAATTTTTCATTGAGTTTGAGTTGTATGTCACCGAATTTAGCCCTACACCCGTCAAAGGTGAGGGTGAATTGCTGTGCAACTGAAATATTAAAACCCTCGAACCTTTGTATAAACACCAGCCAACCACTTTTTTCTAAATCCTTTCGAGAATTATCGAATAACAACAGAGCTTGGTTGCCATTTGGATCTATGCGCACCACCGGTGCCATAGACAGGAGCACACGGTGAGCAGGGTGTTCGGGCTAGGGTTTGAACAGAGTAAACGCAGGGGAAGAACGCTCACAGGCTTACCCAAAGACACCAGGGGTGACCTGAGATAAGGGGAAGCATTAATGACAGAATGTGCGAAGGTGGTGGAGCTAGTTCAGCCCATGCAAAACATTGATATTCCATAGTATAACTGCCGACGCATATAACTCTTCAAATATATATGTTAAAAACCATGCCATTCAATCAACCAATGGAATCTTCGATAAGTCGACCAAACACTTGCGCAAGAAATAGTCATAGTTTTAGCATAGTTTAAAACCAAAGAAATAATTTGAAATCAACATCAAGGGTTCGATCAAATGAAGTACGTGTTGTATGAAAGGATCACACCAAGGGTATAACCACAATCGTAAATGTGTTTTCATGAAACCAATGTGTAAAATAAATCGATGAAGGAACAATCGAAATCCAACCACCAATGCATCACAAATTCGATCAAACATCAAGCCACCAATAAATCAACGATTGGATCACACTCCTTAACAAATCATCACAATCTAAAAAAAATGGAAATCATATTAACAACAGAAATGCCAAATGAGTAAAGAATCTTGGAGTCTTGCCAATTGTATAACGATAAGTAAATTGGAAACGCAATGAGTATAGAGACAAGAGTGATCATAACAATCCAACGACGTTTTTAATATGACTTCGAAATTAAAGTTTTCACGCTTGCAGTCGTGAAAACGAGAACAAAGGTAAGTGTGCAAATGCACGAAATAATCATGTCGTTTTATTCCAAATATTACGACGAAAATCAAGGTTTTCAAAACACTAGTGTAGGCATCTTATAAGGACAGTATAAAATACGAGTTGGCTGCCAACAGGTAGGAAATTGATACCTTTCCCCAATGGAGTCGCCAATCTGTAGCGCCTCTTTTGTCACCTTAGTGAGAAAAATAGGGGTGCTTGCAAGCTTAGTTGGGTTTGCTAAGCAGGACAACTGTAAGGAAAATGGTTAGACAAAGAAATATAAAAGAACAACTGGGAATTAAACTAAGAAATAAAACAACAACTAAACTAATGAGCATAGGGACATAAGGAAAAAAGAAACAATGAGACCCATGTCACCAATGGTAAGGCTGATATTAGTGAAAGAAAACACTGAGAAGAAAGAGGACTATGAGTCCCTTCTTTCTCCAAGGGAGGGCTCTTGGACCCCCACAAATAAGCTCTTCTTACAACTTTGAAATGAAAATGGTGAAATAATTCTTTGCTAATCCACTCAAGGGGTGAGATGGATTTCCCAATGCAATGATGCTAGTATACTCTTGATGAGAATAGATTATTCCTCAAGAGAATAGTGGCAGCATAACTTTGCTATTGAATTCCTTGAAAAATGAAGTGCATCCATGGCCTTTTTATAGCACCTCTTTGAGGTATTGTTCAACCAACTTGTAGTGTGTAAAGGGGCTAATTAGGGCATTTCTAGGTCTTTGACCAGCCACCCAGTCGAATCCAGTCCAAATTTGAGTGTCAAATCAACTTGGAAGCTGAACCAGAAGTGGGTGGGAGGCTGGCCACTCTCATAAATGCACCGTTTCTCAGGTGCATGACTTTTTGTGACAACAGTCGCACATTGGGTGCATGTGCGCGATTCCTGCATTTTTGTTTTGTGCATGTGCACGCTTGCCCTGTGTATTCATAGCGCCCTTTAATTTTGTCACTGGTTGTATAGTTTTTGACCCTTTGGAAATGCTTTTGTGGTAATTTTGGTCCATGGGTGACCTCATAACTGTTTGACGATGCTAAATTCTTGTAACCATTTGCGGACGAAATTTCAGTAATAACACAAAGCTCGTGCGCTAATGCTTACTCTACGTCCTACTTGGCTTACTTTTTCCATCAGTGCTGTCGGGACTTCGGGAGGGCTACTTGTCTCTTGGGATCCGAACATTTTTAACATTGTCCCTTATTTATGTTGTGGCAGTATTCTTCTTATAGGAATGTTCTTGGATCTAAATCAACTAGTGTATTTTCTTAATGTATATGGCCCATGCCCGGAGAGGAAATATTTCTGGAAAAAGTTGGCTGCCAGTGGAATTCTCGATCGTAAAAATCTTATATTGGCGGGGGATTTAAATATTACATGTGGAGTTGGGGAGATGTGGGGAGAGGCTACTCATTTAGATCCACTATTAGCATTTTTTATTGAACTCTTTGATAAATCTAGTTTAATATATGTAGTCCCAGATGTGTTGGTGCCAACTTGGAGGAATGGTCTTAGGGGTGATGCTAGTATTTATAAAATAATGGATCAAGTATTAGTGGCTGAAGACTGGTTAGTGGGAACCTGTACATATAAATCATGGGTTGATGTTGGCTCAGGGGCAGACCCAGGGTTCAACTCTTATAGGGCACCAACAAATACCTAACTACTGACTCTTTTGGAAACACCTACGAAGCAGATGTAGTCTCACCCGAAGTATAAATAGGGGGTTGCAGGACACAAGTGTCTACAACCAGAGGAAATGTAAAGTGAATCCAAGGAAACATCACACAACAATCTAGATATCCTTTACCACTCCTAAGCTTACTTCGCCAGTTATATCTCTGATCTAACAAAATAATACAATAACAGTATATCAGATGGAAAATAACACAACATCAATCACACAGAACAACAAGATATATGTGGTTCACCCTCTCCCTAGGGCTACATCCACAGAACTGTGTTTCTTGATATATTAGATGAAAACATACAGTTCTATATGTGCACTTAGCTACAAATCCTTCTCTCTCTTTCTCTTTCTCTCTTTCCCTTCCCTCCCTGTGCACCCAGTTGAAGGGTTGATCTTCGCACCCAACTGAAGATCTTACAATATAGACTCAATATTGATCTCAACAACAATAATCATAACCAACAATGAACAACATATGAACTAGAACCCACCCTCCCAGGTCTTCTTAGACCTTTATTTATACATTACATGACCACAGTCTAGGTATCAAAACCCTAGATCCAAAACCCTAGGTGCCAAAACCCTAGGTCCACTTGATTCGTGCTTTAAGGGCTTCACCAACCCATCCTTCCTTCTTTTCTGTGAGGTGATCCAAAGCATCTGTCGTTGTCTTCTTTCGCTTGCTGAGTTGTCCACATTCCATATTTCTTGATGCTTTATCTTCCTTGATCTTCTCTTCCAACGAATAAATTTTCCTTTACTTCACTCCTTTTTTTATGCTTCTTAACCACTTCGACCCCTCTTCGGTTTATGTGCCTTTCACGCAGTTCATACCTCGCCTTTTTTCTTTAATCTTTGCTTCCTTACATATCCAAGGGCCAAAAGGCCCCCAACACTCACATGTGACTCGTCCTGAGTCACTATAATACTGAACCTTCTCTATCACTTTGACTACAGACTGCGTGGAGTAGCCTATGCTTTTTTCTCTGTCCTTTCCTTCCTTGTGCAAACTGTCTTTTCTGTTTCTGGTACCCAGTTTCAACTGCACCTGGTACTTAGACACTTATTCCTTTGCTTTTACTGAGAGCTGCGAGGCAGCTGGTTGTCGTAACACAGCTTCAACCGACTCCCATTTACCAATCCTTCTTTCCATTCTCCCTTAAGAGTCTTCAACTGTGCATCTGGTAGTGTATCCTCCAAACTAGTAGTTTCCTCTCCATGTTCTAGTCTAGAAAAGTGGTTAGGTCCCTTATTCATTCTTCTTGGCTTGACCACTATTTCAAAGTCATACTCCTGAAATAATAGTAACCATCTGCATATTCTTCTCCCCAACAATGGATTATTGACTAAGTAATTCAATGCAAAATGGTCAGTGAACATTTTAAAATGTCCTCCCAACAAATAGTGTCTAAACTTCTGCAACACATATACCATAGCTAAGCCTTCTCTTTCAGTCGTATTATAATTCCTTTCATCTGTAGAAGCTTCCTGCTTTCAAAGGCTATGGGGTGGTCAATGTCTCCTGCACCTAGTTGTGGTAAAACTACTCCTAATGCAATGGACGAAGCATTGACATGAACATTTAACTCCTTACTCCAATCCGAAAAAACCAAGATCGACGCAATGACCATTTTCTATTTTAGTGTGTCCAATCTGCGCTAGCATTCTTTTGTCTATTGGAACTTACTGTCTTTCTTTAATAGCTTCTCCATAGGTGTTGTTATATTTGGAAACCCCTTAATAAATTTCCTATAGTATCCAGTGTGTCCTAATGCAGTGCACAATTGTGTGACCGAAGTAGGGGGGGGGGGTAGATCGACAATGATAACAATGTTGGAAGGATCGACCAACAATCCCTACTTACACACAATGTGCCCTAGCAACACTCCAAAGGGTGAAAATAAAATACGCTTTTTCATATTCAGGGAAATCTGACATTGCCTGCACTTATATAACATCAATCTTAGACATTCAATGTTGTATTTTAGTAGGCTGAAGACAGTCCAATCATCAAAATAGGCTTCCAAGAACTTATGTCAGAAGTCCTTAAATGCTTCGACCACCACCCTGGAAAAGATGGCTGGTGCATTGTTCAAGACAAAAGGCATCACATTATACTGGAACGAACCCCATTCTATTGAAAATGTGGTCTTATGTTGATCTTCCTTAGCAATTCTGATTTGGTGATAACCTGAAAATCCATTTGTGAATGATTAGACCTCCTATCCTCCTACATATTCTAGAACTTCATCAGTAAAGAGTGTAAGGAAGGGGTCATGTAGGCATGCATCATTTAGTTTCCTTAAATATACACAAATTATGATTTGTCCTGACTTCTTATATTAGACCACCATAGGGCTAATCCATTCAGATTCCTCAACTGGTTCTATGATTCCTGCTTCCAACATTCTATCCAATTCAATCTTAACTTTCTGCTTATATTTAGGATTCAGTCTGTAAGGTATCTTCTTGATAGGTCTTACATTTTCTCTTAAGGGGATCTTCATTTTTCCCATGGCCCCTTTAATGCCCTTCATATCTGTAAACTTGGTTGGAAACAGGTCCTGATAGTCATGTAATAGCTTTGTGATATTGCTAATAGTAGTATCATCCCAATAGTCTCCCACATTTTCCAACTTAGGTGCTTGCTCTGTTCCAATATTAACCTTCTTAATTTTAATGGGTTGTCCAACAAAGGGTAATTCAATCCCTGGTCCTTCTATGTCTTTTTGTCCTTCATTTTCTGCAATGTTTACATCTCTAGGGTCATCGTCCTCATCAACATTAATATTGTAGCAATCCTGTAACTGCTGAAGAGGTGCAACCCATTCATCTTCTTCTTGGGTAAAAGGGAGGTAAGGTGCCTTCTCAAAGTCCTTCTGTCTTATGGTTTGTAAATCCTAATCTACTGTAGGGTACTGACTCTCAAATAAAAATGTAGCTATAAAGTTCCGAGTCATACCGTACCAATATGTAGTGATGAGGCACAGTTCTTCTTGAAGATACTAGTTGATAGGCGTAGTATCCAAGGTGTTAATGAACTTATGCACCCACTGTTGTTTAGGAATTTTTCTCCAGGCCTCCTCACAACTTTTCATGCGGTCCTTAGGAAAAATATGACCTGCATATCGAACTTTGCATCCTTCAGCTTGGTCTGAAAAGCGCACTGTCAGTAAGGTGCAAAACTGTGTCCACTCCACGATGTTCCTCTTGTATGCTCCCCATCATCTAGCTGGTGTGGGTTTCAAGGCTTCATCCGATGCCAACATCCTCTTTTGTACTGGTAGATTTTTCTCAAATTCAGATAGAAATGTCTCTAAATGATTCAATCCATCAAATGTCAGAAGATTACTTACTTATGTGCCAACCCAATGAACTCCTCTGGTCAATCTGGCACATCGCTGCGTAGAGACTTCATACATTCTGTTCTTCCATTTTTCCAATGCTTCTTCTGAATCTGATGAATATGCACTTTCACGTCACCAACTGAGATTCACATCTGTTGTAGGATTAATGTAATCCTGTTGTCGTGTTGTCATCTTGTAGATGTTCTCTAGCTCATATGCATGGTCTTCTTTCCTGATAGGTTCTGTGTATCTGCGACCTTCATCTAGGTCCAGAGGTGCAATGAATTTAAGGCCATTACCCTCAAATGTAATTCTTCTTTTCTTTAGGTCAACGACAGTCGAATTGTTGAAATCTCAATCAATTCCTAACAATGCAGGATAAGGACAACCATCATCAACAATTTCAATCACTTCGAAGTCTGCAAATGTCCTTACCCCATCGATGTCTACAAGGACATGTTCTAGTCTTCCAAAGGGGCCCACTGGTTCCTGATTAGCCATCTTGAGCCTGATAGGAGAATAAATCAGTCTAGTTTTTCCCATCAACGCCCACGTCTGCTTTGTCATAACATTGACTTTTGATCCCAAGTTGAGGACCACATAGTCCATGTCATAGTCTCCAATCTGAGCACTAAGGTGTAATTGCTTGTTTTTCCTTCTTTTCCTTGATACTTGATTCACAACTCTACTTAGCATAGAATCTATTATCCCAATTTCATACTGTCTTACTAGGTGTTGTAGCTCCTGTACAACTTTTTCATCTTTAATCAAATTGATACAAGTATATAAGAAATCCATGAGCTTGCTTACCTCTTTTTCTTGTCTAGCTATAGCAAACTGATAAAATGCTGGTGGAATTTCACATTCCCTTACTTCTGGTCATGCCTTAGATGAAGAATCTTGTTCTTCTACAAATTATTTCCTTTCTTCTTCAAAAGTATGCCTCTCTCTCCTTGGATCAAACACCTGTGCCTTCTCTGCAGCTCTTCTGATCCCCGATCCTTCTGTATTCTTTCCTGTTGTCATTCTATCTTCTCCTGTAACAATGCCTCCTCTAGTAATAACAACGAATCTAGGGTCCTCGCCGCGAGGTTCTGCTGATATTAATTGTACTTACTAATTTCCTCCTCGTCTCTCCTGTAGTTTGGCTAGCAATACTGGACATTCCTCAATGACATGATCAAACAATTACAATAGTTGCAAGTAGTACAAGGGTTATGAGAATCCCTTGCCAAATGTCCTAGCTGTGCGCAGTTATAGCAGATGATCTTTCCTCTTCCTCGAACCATACCTCCTCCTCGTCCTCTTCCTCTGAATCCACCATGAGGGTTGAAGTTTCCTCTTGTTGGGGAGTTGAACTGTGCATTGTTTCCTTATTTCTATATTTCTCCTTGAATTCTATATGTATACCTTGATATTTCATTCATGAGATCATGAGTCCTAAAATCCTTCTCATCATGCCCCATAGACTTGCAGAATGTGCAGTAAATATTGGTAGGTGTCTGGATATATTTTTGCATATAATAACATTCATGAGGGCGATGTCTAGTTGTACATACCTCGCACCAGGGTACAATAGCTTGCTTCAAAGGACTAGGTGCTCTAGAGGACAAGTATTCATGGGATAAGGGACAATGCTCTTTGTCATGGCCCTATGATTTACATATGATACACCATATATCTTCTCTTTTCTCCTTTCCTTTATCTTTCTTCATATATTCGACCTGTAAAGAAAAAATAGTTAATTTATTTAAGATTTGACTCATTCCTGGGATGGATTCTCTTTCAGGGGCTACTTCTAATTTCATGGCGATCTCCAATGCTTCAGCCCGCGAAGCAAATTTCTATTGCATCAGAGGAACTCTGATATGTGGCAGGAGGGCAGGGATGAACCATTATTTGTTCTGTTCGTCTGGGATCTGAAAACTTAAATGACCTGTCAGAGTCTTAAATCTCTGATCAAACTCCCAAATAGGTTCAATGACCTTTTGCTTGATTTCTTTCAAATCTGCAATGCACTTCGAATCCGACTTAGGTTTCTTGAATTCTACACTCAACGCAGTCTTAATATCGTTCAAAATTTTAGGATGTTCAGGTCCTGAAGCAAACTTCATATACCAGTTTAGAGAACGATCCCTCAAGGTAGTACTAAAATGAGTTCTCTTAACAACTTTTTCAGTGACTTGCTTGATGATCCATACATCTTCTCATAAGAACCAGCGTTGGTCAAGATTTTCAGATCCATCTCCTCTGAAGATGGGTAACCTCATTTAATCTACCGTATATATTCCTTGGTTTCTTGACTGAGTATGTGCTAAATTTCTTGTAACAATACTCTAATGGATTTGACTACTTTGGTTACTCTGGTTACTTAATGTGTCTAAAACAATAGGAGGAGTAATATTACTTACTTCAATAGTAGGAACAAATCCTGAAGTTTCTGGCTCTCCTCGACGAAGTTCTTCAGTCTGTACTTCCTCTATTTTTGCAGACTCTGAATACTCTTCGTTTGTTAGATATTCTTCTTCTCCACTGTACAATCCCTCGCCTCCGTATTTTTTCTTAAATAGGTTCACAAGAGGAACCTCTCTGAACGGTCTCCCACTGCACGTGTGTCCAACCTCTGTGTCACTATCATTGTCTGAATTCTTGATCATTAGCTTCACTGTATCTTCAGGATATTACTCTCATACAATAGCATCTTAATCCTCATCTTTAAAAAGTGTAGGAACTTTCCTCTAGGTCCCTTAAAGAAGTACCTCTTTGCTTGACTATACGATTCGACTCTGTCAATGGAAAATTCGGTAATGTACCCTCCAATAGTGCTATCAAACAAAAAATCCACTGCTCTAGACACAACATTATCGACTCTCTTGACTTTCTTGATCAATGTTGTTGTCCAAACCATAGGTGGTGTAGATTTGATCTTAAACTGGGTATTTTCTAATCTGGCTAACCACTCGTATAACTCCTTATGAACTCCTCCAAAGAAAATTTTATGTATGTCGGTAAAGATGTACCTTCCCAACCTGTATTCTATGCTAATGATAGTGTTCTTGTTCTGAGCTTCAGAGAAGACCTTTTCTTTTTCCTCTATCCACTTCTGAATTTCTGTCTTCGATAGAAACTGTTGGCACAAAGGGAAGACCCAAGGTTCAACACTTCAACAACGCACCAAAAAACCCCTAACTACCGACCCTTTCGACAACACCTACGAAGAAGATGACGTCTCACCCGAGGTAGAGGCAGGGGGGTTGTAGGACTCAAGTGTCTACAACCAAGATGAGACACATATCTGTGATTACAATACTTAACAAAGAACTTAGACAACAATATGCATTAGATTATGATCCTCATTTATATCACAGATTTAACCCTTATTACATAGAAACACAGTAATAATCAAGATCTAACACTTCCAATCACTTAGCACACAACAGTAGCTCATATCTGGAATTTATTCACATCATTAAGCACTAATATACCACATCAGATACATTCAACATACATAGCAACAACAACACTAAGCAAATAACCACATAAACAATATCGCACAAAGCATGTCAAGACACATGATATACGTGGTTCACCCCAGTGTTGGGCTATGCCCACCAACTTATTCTTCTTCTTTATTAGTCATTGATCTCCTTACATTCATCTGATCCCATCCACAAAGACAAAAATCCCAAATCCACAGTGGATAGGTGATCTGCGCACTGCACACTAGACCCACCTTCCTCAAAATTAGGTCAAGGCACAAAGCCAACTCCTTAATAGCACATAACACTTACAACTTCTTGCACTAAGACAAAATCAACCCATCATGCACATAGCCAATCAGATCTACTACTTACATCACTTAGCTACTTCTTATTTATAAAATTACAACAAGGCCTAATCATGGGTAAACCCATGGGCCAACATCTCAAAACCCCAATGAACCCCTTGTTGGGTCCACAAAACAAGTGAGATCCTACGATCTCTGCTCTGCTTGGGCGCTCCATCTTTGACCAACCTATCAAAGTCCCAAAAGTGGTCAAACACAACCAATGTTTCCTCAAAACTTGTTCAAGGGATAACAGGCCCCCAACACTCACCTATGACTCATCCCGAGTCACTCAGATTTGGGCAGTGCTGCTTCGAAGGCCTCGAGCTTAGCTCGAGATGCCTCGAATTGTTTCTTCTCTATAGCCTCCTGCTCGACGAACTCCTGAATTAATTTCTCTGTAATAGGCCCTTCCAGGTATTTTTCCATCGTCGCAACTACTTGGTCTAGCTGTGAGCCTTGGCATTCAATCTCTTCAAAAACCGTGCAGGCTTCATCCTACACCGGGTGGAGTCTCTGTGTCACTGATCTAAAAATGAAGAAGACTTGTATTCTTGAAAATATTTGCAAGTTTTATTTTATGTGTTAAAATAAAAATGGATCAACTTTGCAACACACTTTTATCAAAATTATTTATTCAAGATGCATAAAAACAACAACAATAAACATTGAACAGAAAACACATAACACAACAAATGATAAAGGAGTTCACCCCTCTCTTGGCCTACATCTCCTGGTCCAACTTCCAATGGATCTTTTGTATTATTTTCTCAAAGTGCTCAAATATGTGCTTTATAATTCTCAAAATTCCAAATATATGGGTCCAATGGATCCAGAACATCCAAAAACCCCTAGCTGGGCTTTTTCGGCACCTTGTTTGGCCAAAAATTGAAGAAGATAGGCTTCTTGGAAGTTCCCCTTCAAACTTGCTGACTCTGGATCGCCAAAATGCACCCTTGTTTGGCTCAACCTAGCCCCCATGCACATTTATGTGGAAAAACCCAGCACCGAGAAAAATCGCACAACCGATACAAACTGTCGAACGATTATGCGCCAGCCCTTAACCACCAAGGCTCGTGGGCACATGGCCACCACATGACCGCGCACAATACAAAACAGGGCTAAGGTTTAAACCATATATATAACCGTAGGGTTAAACCGCGTGCACACTAAAATGGTCACATGTCATATATATATAACTGTGTGCATACCATAACGGTTACACAACACATATATATAACCGCGGGTTTAACCGCCCATAGCAATGGTCGTATGCAATACATATATAACCGTGGGCCGGGGCTTAGCCCCAGCCCGGTCTACGCCCCATTTCACATCAATGAAAACTAAAATAAATTAAAATGCATACATATATTAAGTAACACATGTGGGCACGCCGGTTGGGTGGCCCTTCCCAAGGCTTTACCCTGCCCAAAGGTCATGGGGTTGACTCCGGCCAATAGCATAACTTTTAAATCATTATCCAGACGACACGTGGCGGCCATTGATTGGGCCACATGTCGCTATCCCATTCACTGTAAACAAGCCATGTCATATACCAACTGTCCACACAACCATCTGCCACGTGTCGTACGGCCTACCACGTCAGCATCCATACGGACTGTACAGTCAACATCCCTTTTTTTGCTTGTTTGTCATTTTGAACAGAATGTGATATCTCTCGCTCCTAATGTCCGTTTGAACCCAAATGAGTTTCATTGGGTTCAGAACGATGAGGCCTACGCTCCCATTCGATTTGAAGCAATTTCGAGCACTTTGAATTTTTGAGCAAAATTTGATCCCCTGGATCAATCACTTCCATGAATTTTCTCTGGATGGAAGTGATCTGCTGCTAGACTACGC
Organism: Picea engelmannii; assembly: GCA_009831015.1. Lineage (NCBI taxonomy): Eukaryota > Viridiplantae > Streptophyta > Pinopsida > Pinales > Pinaceae > Picea > Picea engelmannii. Next base: position 68,932 of record ML800926.1, on the reverse strand, counting down.
GTTGTTCCTGTGATCACTTCATTTTCTCAAATGCAATAAGAATATTCATCTACACTTGCACGGTGGATGCCTACTGCTTCTCCTCCTCGAGTTGTGCGTCCAGTTTCTTCAGCTCTAGATCTTCTGCAAGGCACTCATAGGTCTGTGCACTCCAATCACTCAATTGCTTACACTCTCAGGCAAGTGCCCTGATTCTTTCTGTTGTGATTTTATCTTCTTCCTCCCTTTGGTCGTGCACTTCTTGTAGAGTGCTTGACATTGCTTGGAGCTCTAACTCTGTTATCCGTTCTTGAAGCTGCTGATTGGCTTTGACGAGTGTCCCCCCTTGCATCTCAGTTGACTCTGGTTCCTCCTGTGCCAAGCCCGACACAGAGATAAGTGATTTAGTCACTACCTCTTTGACCACAGTCTGCTCTGCAAGCAACTGATATTTTTATTTCTGCATCTTCTCTTTGTCCTCCTCGAACATTGCCCTAATTTCATCTTTCTCCTTCTGCGCAACTCAAAGTTTCTCTAAGACCTCCTCCTTTTCTTGCTTCAAGGATTTTGTAGCCTTCTCCTTTTCTTTTTGGACTCGTTGAAGTTGAGCCTCTATTGCATCTACTAGCCTTCATAATTGGGTGGGCTCATCCCCCAATTCTGCAATGTTCGACGAAGAAGTCACAATAGGTACTACACAACTCGAATGGATGGCTTATTGTATGTCGTTGAGCTCTTTATCGATTCGTTCATATAACATCTCCTCTGAAGCATCCTCCATGACTATGATGATTAGACCGACATCATCCTCTGTGAACACATTCTTCGACTGAGGCTTATTGGCTCGGGTCTTCTTTCTTGCTGAGGTTTTCTGTAGATAAACCTTCCTTTTATTTGATTTTTCAACCTCTGTAAGGGGATCCTTTGGCGGTGTAACTTCACCTTTTTCTTTCTTGTCTCCTTCTTCCTTTCTCTCTTCTTGGTTCACTTTGTCTCCTCCTCCTCCTGCACACGAGTCAGGCCTACATTCCTTTGAGGCGCTGTCATCCTCATCAATTTCTATGTTCTGTACTTCCTCCTTTTTCTTCTTCTTCTTCGCGCTAGTTTGTCCGTCATGCTCGACCCGGGTGACCAATGGACTTCCTATGATGTCAGTTTCGGAGAGTTCTTCATCTTCCATTGGTACAAGGAACTCTGCTGGCCATTCTTTGTTTGTTTCTTCCATGTCTTCGTCAGTCAACTTGTAATAAGACTGCAACTCCTCCTTACTTTCATCCCTGCACACAGTGATGTAGATAAAGTATCGATCTACGTGAAACTTCACTAACAGCCTATACTAATTCAAAGTGTTGGGTGTCATCCATGGGAATGCTTTAATAACATTCTTTAGATGTAGGTAGTAAGCATGGAACAATGTATTCGATTTCCACTGCTTTTCCATATCATTTGTACCACAAGGTGGAGAACCTTGTGGCCAACGGATCTGATGGCTCCACTTTTGGGAAGGCTTCTCCTTCCATCATTTTACAGGAGAAAAATGTGATTAATACCAGTATCCAACTAAAATGAAACTCGTATCCCTGATCTTGTGCTTCACAATAGTCCTTCTCCAACTCGTTGACGAGGTAGCTTGCCCAGTTCATTTGCATGACTTCTACGCACTTCCCTACGATGTCTACAAAAAATCCAATGAACTGCGTCAGACGATTCTTTCTAACGATCTTACCAGCTATAAGCTGACAAGTTGGGTGCACTGTGCCATCCTGGATGGAGGCTACCTTGTAGCCTCGCTTTCCATTTTTTACATTGCCATAGTCTTCCTTTATGCGCTATGCTAGAGAGCGATCTCCAGCCTTCCCTGGGTAGAACTGTTGAGGGTCCGGTCCCTACATGCTCAATCCTGTGATGAGGTGGATCAACACTGTATCCAAAGTGACATGCCTGTCGAGCCAAAGATACCCTCCATGGTAGCATGACGGGAGGAGTTTAATGCAAGCGTTAACCTCCTGATGTCGGCCGAAGTGGGGGATATTCATTACATTCAAGATCATTGATTACATGAGCTCCTTAATCCACGACTGGGAGACTATGCAAGGATCCTTCCCAGTCATCTTCATCAAATACATATGTGGTGTGAGCATCGCATAGTTCTTCCTATCTCCGAGGTTGAAGTCGTTGTTCTTCAGTGCTGAGATATGTCCTAACTGAGGTCCAACTACGCGGATCCCCTTCAGGATCTACATGGTGATCAATGTTTACTTGAAATCCTGTGGGATGTTGTCGCAGTTAACCATGCCAGCCAGAGGTGGGATGTAGTCTAGCAAGACCGAAGGGATCTGCTTTGTGTTAGCCATATCATCTCGATGCTTGCTTCACTTCTCAGAAGTGCGTCCTAAACACCATCCATTCAATGGGGATGCTTGCAATCCGCCAGTCAATGATGCTTGTATTCCCATAGACATGACTCTCTCAGTCATGAGGTCTACAAGTATCTCCTCCACAAAATTCTCTAACGCGCTATGTTCGTCCGACATTCACACTTGTAATAAAATAAATCGGGTAGGCGAACGAACAAGCAAGGTAATCAAACAGATGACGAGGTATAGAAATAACAGTGCAGTAGAAAAACGATGCTATGATAGCTTAGATCATCCCGGTTTGCAAAACGTGGTCCCAGCACAACGCCTGACGGGTTAAATAAGCAACATCATAACAAATTTCTCCAATGGATAGGAATGTCTCAATCAATACAAATCCACTAGTTATGGCACGGTCTCAATGGTCCAATGGCGGTCTTTCCGGCAATAACTGCATTTCTAGCCGTTCCAGAGCATCATTCTAATGGTCGGGGTGCCTCCAACGGTCATTTATATTTGCTGTGGCAAATTTCCATTCCGTGTTGTTCTGTTATTCTGGCGAAGTTCAAGTCTTGTAGATATGCCTCCTGCAAAGTCTTCTTTGGAATTTCCCGTAGTTTTTCTAACTTGTCTTTCTTCTTATTGAGCTTCCTTTCCTTCTTTCCTGTGATCTGAGTCTCTGGATTCCTCTTTCCATTCTTATTCTTATCTTTTTTTAGTATGGTAACTTTGCATGGCTGATGTTCTTTCAAAGGGTTCAAAGGAAATACCTCTTTGCTTACTAGGTCCTGGGTGGACATAATTTATTCTTGCATGGATAGTTCCTTCAACCCTTCTTGCGCTCTTTCAAAGTTGACAACTACTTCTCTTTTATTCTGCTGCTTTGACACAACTTCTTGTTCTTCTATCAGTCGATCTATTCTTCAAGCTATGAAATCCCTTAGTTCTTTCTTTTTATTTTCTGTGGCTTCCTCCTCTTCTTTCCTTCTGATCTGATCCTTCCCAATCCAAGACTTTCCTAATAAAAGTGGGAAAGGGGTGTTGTTCTCAACAAACCTAATAACTTCAAAGTCCTCTTCTATCGATGTCTCATGAACAATCATAGGTATATTAGTAACTCTTCCACATAGGGTTATCATATTTCCTTTAAAAAAGCCTATACTTCCCAATGAAGGTATCATAGCAGGCTTTCCCAAAATTTCCCAAGTGCTTTCTCGCATAATATTCACATGTGTTTCCTCATCCAATACACAGTCTATGTTAAAGACTTCTATTATTGTAACTATGCGTTGTTTTTCTTTAGGATCTCTGGTAAAATGATGTCTCTGTGATCATCCATTTCTTCTTTTAATTGTATTAACATAGTCTATGACTCTTTTTCTATATGATTCTCAGTCTCTTGACCTTATTTATAGTTTTCTTGTCTCATGTTCATCTTTTCAACTTTAGCAATCATTCTTGGACAATCCTCAACCTTATGACCAATAGCTTTACAATAAAGACAAATAGGACCTATACCATGGCATTATTTAGCAAGATGTCCCGATCTTCTGCAATTATAGCATAGTGCCAATATTCTCTTTCTTTTAAACGAGCCCCAGTCTTTCCTGTACTGTGCACTAGGATCACAGTGCAGGACCTGCAATCTCCAAAAATTCTTTCTAGGTTCCTGCATCCACGTATTAGTCCAAAAATTCTTTCTATGCATATGAATAACATATTTTTCTCTATTTATATCAAATTTATTCAGATCAACTCTTTCTTCTATCTGGGCCCTAACATTCAAGATAGAACAAAATCTATCAAACATACCCAGATTCATACTTTCGAAGAGAAAATTTCCACTTATCTTACCTTTACCAGAGCAAAAAGATTTAAGATCTTACCTCTTTCTTTCAGATCTGGTTTCTTTCTTAGCACAGAGCTTCACAAATCAAGAAGAATAATGCGCACTACAAAAAAATATCTACACACAAAGATTTCTCTTTTCTTCAGTTCCCAGCAATCACAGTTTCAGGTCCCGACAACAGAACCATTTGTTGGCACAGAGGGTAGACCTAGGGTTCAACTCTTCAACAACGCACCAAAAAAACCCTAACTATCAGCCCTTTCGGCAACACCTGCAAAGCAAATGAAGTCTCACCTGGGGTAGAGGTAGGGGGGGTTATAGGACTCAAGTGTCTACAACCAAACTGGGACATAGATCTGTGATTACAATACTTAACAAAGCACTTATCCAACAATATGCATTATATTACGATCCTCATTTACATCGCAAATTTAACCCTTCTTACAGAGCATCACAATAATAATCAAGATCTAACACTTCCAATCACTTAGAACAAAACAATAGCTCAGATCTAGAATTTATTCACATCATTAAGAACTAAGCTACCACATCAGATACATTCATCATACATAACAAAAAAAATACTAATCAAATAAACACATAAACAATATCATACAAAGCATGTCAAGACAGAGGATATACGTGGTTCACCCTAGCATGGGGCTACGTCCACCAATTTATTATTCTTATTTATTAGTATTCCATCTCCTTACATTCATATTCTCCTGTGCACAAAGCCATAGATCCCAACTCCACAGTGGAGAAGTGATCTGCGCACTATGCACTAGACCCACCTTCCTCAAAATTAGATCAAGGCACAGAGCCAACTCCTTAATATTACAAAGCACTTACAACTTCTTGTAGTAAGCCAAAATAAACCCATCATGCACATAGCCAATCAGATCTACTACTTACATCACTTAGTTACTTCTTATTTATACAATTACAACAAGGCCTAATCATGGGTAAAACCATGGGACGACATCCCAAAACCCTTATACAAAAACCCTAATGAACCCCTTTCTAGGTCCACAAAACAAGTGATATCCTACGATATCCCCTCCGCCTGGGCGCTCCATATTCGACCATCTTGTCGAAGTCCCAAAAGTGGTCAAACACGACCAATGTTTCCTAAAAACTTGGTCAAGGGACAACAAAAACCACCTTGACATTCCCTCAAGAAGATCTCGGTCTCGGCAACAGAACCATTTGTTGGCTCAGGGGAAGACCCAGGGTTTAAATCTTACAATGCAATAACAAAGCCCTAACTACTGACCCTTTTGGCAACACCTGTGAAGAAGATGCAGTCTCACCCGAAGTAGCAACAAGGGGGTTGCAGGACACATGTGTCTACAACCAGAGGAAATGCAACGTGAATCCATGGCAACAACACACAACAATATAGATATCCTTTACCACCCCTAAGCTTACTTTTCCATTATATCTATGATCTAACACAATAATACAATAACATTATATCATATGGAAAATAACACAACATCAATCACACAGAGAAACAAGATATATGTGGTTCACCCTCTCCTTAGGGATACGTCCACAAAACTATGTTTCTTGATATATTAGATGAAAAAATACAGTTCTCTCTATGCACTTAGCTGCATATCCTTCTCTCTCTTTCTCTTTCTCTGTTTCCCTTCCCTCCCTACGCACCTAGCTGCAGGGTTGATCTTCACACCCAACTAAAGATCTTACAATACAGACTCAATATTGCTCTCAACAAAATTAATCATAACCAACAATGAAAAACATACGAACTAGAACCCACCCTCCCAGGTCTTCTTAGACCTTTATTTATACATTACATGACCATAGTCTAGGTATCCAAACCCTAGATCCAAAACCCTAGGTGCCAAAACCCTAGGTCCACTTGATCTGTGCTTTAAGGGATTCTCCAGCCTATCCTTCCTTATTTTCCACGAGGTGCTCCAAAGCATATGTCATTGTCTTCTTTCTCTTGCTGAGTTGTCCATGATCCATCTTCCTTGATGCTTTATCTTCCTTGATCTTCTCTTCCAACGACTATCGTTTCCTTTACTTCGCTCCTTCTTTTCTTCTTCTTAACCACTTCGACCCCTCCTCAGTTTATGTTCCTTTCACACAGTTTGTACCTCGCCTTTATTCCTTAATATTCACTTCCTTACATATCCAAGGGCCAATAGTTGATTACCCATACTTTTCGGATCATGCACCTATTCTTTTGAGGATAGACAATTCATCATTTCCGAAGGCATATCCTTTCAAGTTCAATGCCAGGTGGTTATCCGAATCAGAGGTATCGAATATAGTAACATCAGTTTGGAAATACCCGATTTATCAGATCGAAAGGGATGTTCAACAAAGATTCTTATATAAGATGAAATATCTAAAGAATCATTTGAAAACATGGTCCAAAGAGAACATTAGATTGTAGGAAGAAAAGTTAACATGCCTTGAAGATTTGTTGACTGATTTTCTATTACAGGAGGCTCGGGACCCAAGAACTAGTGTAAGAGAGAATAAGATCAAACTTATTGAGATAAAGTGGTACAAATTACTTAGAGAAGAAGAATAAAAATGGAGACTTAGAAGTAGAGCGGTGTGGTTAAAGTGTGGAGACAAAAACACTAAACGTTTTCATAACTTTACTAGTTACAGGAGGAAAAAAAAACAAATTTGGGAGATATGTGATGAGGAAGGTCAGTTACACATTGGTGTGGAAGCTATAAAGTTAGAAGCTGTTAAATTTTTTAAATCATTTTATGGAAAGGTGGATGAGGAGTATATAGAAGAACAGGTTAATACAACTGGACTCTTCGACAGTTTGCTACATGCTGAGGACACATAACATCTAGAAATACCATGCACTAAGCAAGAGCTATGGGAGTTCTTAAATATTTAGCAAAAGATAAAATCTCGGGGCCCGATGGATGGACTATGGAGTTCTTTCTTCATTTCTTTGAGCTAATGGGAGATGACTTGCTAGATAGGGTGGGGGACTCAAGGCTTTGAGGAGTAGTTAAAAATTCATTAAATGCTACTTTCTTAACGTTGATTCCAAAGGTAAATAACCCTAGCTCCTTCAGGGATTATAGACTGATATCCTTGTGCGATATTTGCTACAAATTGTTTTCAAAGATAATATCCAATAGGATCAAACCTATCCTGTCTCGGTCGCTATCGGAGGAACAATTAGGCTTTCTCAAAGGTAGGAATATTTTGGATGCGATTGGTACAACTCAGGAGAATCTCCATAGGATAAAGGTTATGAAGTCTAAAACCTCTATTCTAAAGTTAGATCTTAATAAATCCTATGAATGTATAAATCGGGACTGCTTACGCTTGATCCTACTCCAATCGGGTTTTAGAATTCATTTTACTAATTGGATCTTAGGTTGTGTGACTTGTACAAATTTTGCGGTCTTGATTAATGGGGAGACTTATCAGATGTTCAAAAGTGGAAGAGGGATGCAACATGGTTTTCCATTATCTCCCTTGTTATTTATACTTGTTATGGACGGTCTTAGTCTTTCGATAAAGAAAGAATTGGGTGAAGGGAAGATTTTAGGGGTTAAGGTTTCAAGACTTGTGAAGATTTTGCATCTATTTTTTGTTGATGATGTTTTAATTATGTTGAAGGCATCAATGGAAGAGTGGAATGAGATCAAAAGTATTTTAACAACCTTCTGTAGAGCCTCAGGTATGTGTATAAATTGGTCAAAATCTATCTTTTATCATTCTGTAATTCTTGGTGATTCTCTAGATAGATTAAAGGTACTTTTTCCTCATGGTTTTGAGGAATTGGCTAAAGGATTCCGGTACCTTGGTTATTATTCAAAGGAAGACACATACAAACCTAAGGATTGGCGATGGCTTCTAACAAAATTTGAAGAAAATATCAAATGGTGGTGTAATAGATGGTTGTCTATGGGGGGACGTTTTACACTTGTAAAATCTATTCTTAAGGGGCAGGATGTATACTGGATGGCTTTGGCAGCCATACCAAATTCTATTTTACACAAAATTCATAGCCTAATGTTTAATTTTCTATGGTCGGGTATTGAGGGAAGGAAACAAATTCACTTGTGCAGTTGGAATCATTTATCAAGTCCAAAGCAACTGGGCAGTTGGGGTATTCATAATATTCACCTTTTTAACAGGGCACTGGTTGCAAACTCATTGTGGCATATTTTAAAAAAGGATGGGGTATGGAGTAAAATTTTCAAGGATAATTATATACCACATTGCTCCACAATCACTTGGTATCGGGTGGCTTCTTCTTCTAACTCATCGGATTTTCAGACCTGGAAAAGTATGCTTAAATATTTATATTTATTAACTCATTGTCTTGGGTGGAGAACTGGTTTTGTTCATTGTGTTCAAGTCGGCCTAGATTTCATTATGGGTTTGGGGAATTCATCATTCTTATCCAGTCAACTGCGGGCCGAATTGAGAAGGAACTCTGTGTTATATCTTTATCAAGCTAGAGGACTCGACAGGGTGGGTATTACTACTTCTTATTGGAAATTGGGTGAAGACCTTGGCCTGGTCAGGAACATTGTAGAGGGGTGGGAGGCCTATCATAAAGCTTTGTGTTATGCTGGGATTCAGTTACAAAAAAAAAGTGATGAGATAATATGGATGGATGGTGATTCCACTGGTAGAATTTCTGCAAAAAACATTTATCTAGCACTTGCAAAATCTTTTTGGCCCAATCCCGTTGCAGGTTGGCACAAACATTTATGGAAATGGGATATTATTCCAAAGATAAAGATCTTCTTATCGTTATCACTGGAGAATAAGATTCTCACCTGGCATAACCTTCAAAGGAAGGGGTGGCAGGGGACTAATATCTATGTTTTATGTCTTAATGAAGCTGAGTCAGTGCATTATCTCTTTGTTACTTGTTGCTTTAGTTGGGAGGATTGGAACCAATTATACTTAGCTCTTAATTTATAGACTGTTTGGGAAGGAGACTGTCTCAGCTCCAACTATGAGAGTTGGATTAGGAAGGAAACAACCTTCATAACTCTTCCATCTATTGTTTGTTGGTTCTTATGGTTGGAGAGGAACCATGTCACATTTGAAGGACACAAAGCATCCGTTAACTCGGTGGCTGCAAAGGTTAAATATTTGATGCCCCTGGTGGAGGTGACCAAAAAAGTCAAAATGCATTCTATTCAGCCACCTCATCTTGTGACCTCAAATGTTTGTTGGTTCGATGAGGTTGCACTTTCCAGCTCACTCAGGTGTGGGGCAGGAGGTATAATTAAGATCAACGATCATTATGTCATCAAGTGGACTTTAAATTGCGGCCAAGGGACAAATACGAGAGCATAACTGTTAGGTGCTTGGGCATCTCTTTATCTTATGCAACGACTCAACCTTGAAGTGATCCAGGTCATTGGAGTTGCAAAGATCATCATCAAATGGCTGAAGGATAGAGGAAAATTATAGGTTTTCTCCTTGATGGGATGGATGGATGGAATAAAAGTGATGAAATCTGTGTTTAAAGAAATATTTTTCACTCATGTGTATAAGGAACTAAACATGGAGGCAGATACTCTTTTGAAATTGGCCCTCACTAAACCTGAAGGAACGCTTGATTATAGCAGCTGGGTAGAGGGAAATGAGGGGCCACCCATCACTATCAATCTCTTTTGACTCAGGTTGTTTTTTTAAGTATTGACTATCCTTTGGTGATAGCGGTATATGTGGAAGGATTTTTTTTTTTTGTATTTTTCTCTTGTCAGAGGTCTTCATATACCCATGTAGTAAAGTTTTTGTATGGCGTATTTTAGAAAAGGTCCTAATATTCTAGAAGCTGGAGGTGGCCAATGGACCTTGAAAAGTCAGTTTTATCTGTATTGTGAACTCATATATATATATATATATATATATATAAATTTTCTTGTTGGAAAAAAGAATCTAGAAACCATACTGAAAACAAATGATATACCAAATTTAATGATAGTGAAGTATGCATTCTACCAACTAACTATTTATTTAATATAAGATCCACTTTTTAATTAAACAATTTACATTAAATTTACACTATAATATCTCTAATTTTGGCTTCCTAGATAAATAAACCAACCATGAGTTTAAGCTAACTATACATAGTATTATAATAAATATTTATTATTTAAAGCCCCTATTCATTGCGGTCATTGCATAAATAGATTTTTTGGTAATGTATTTAAATAGATGGGATCCCAAGTGTAAAGGCCTCATTATTCAAAAATAATTATTTGATAGTAGAATTGAAACATAGGATGTAGTCTTTAAAAAGGGTAATGGCCTTACCACTTTTATCTATGTAGGAATCCTTTGCAAAAGAAAATAGGATTCATTTCTAGTACGAGTTATTGTTCCAAGTAGAGATATTAATCAAGGATGATTTAATTCTCTAGTATGATTTATTTGTAACGTGCATAATACTCATACAAATTAAAATTTCTTCTAACTAATTAATTACATATAACTTATTAGTTACCATTACAACCATATTTAACTGCTATTTATTATTTTAATTTTGATGCATCTACAACATGCTAAAAAAACACATGAAGGTAATAAATAGTTTATTAAAAAAACATATAAATCATTCTCAATTACAGAGTTCATGCACAACAAATAAACTCATAATACAAACAGAAGCAAGATAAAACACTTATCTTTTATAAATAGTTGTGCAACCAACTGCTTGGGACATACGTTCCACCTAACCATAGAATCGTTGTTCCAAATTTCAAGAACATGTCACCCCCGAGCTAGGGCTAGAAATCCACAAAAGAGGGTGGTCTCTCACTGTCCACTCACATCTCATAAATCCCATAACCCAATGATATTCTCCTACAACTATCCCAATTTTACACTAACTCTCTTCCTCTCGACCTGCCCAACCCAAGGAATGTTTCCCTTTGCTGATCTCAGTCCCTTGAACATCTCATTCATTTATCAAGGTCTCTGTGGCATATGTAACCAATAATCTCTCTGTTGGGAACTCAAGGGAACTTGCTGCTAGGAAAACTACCAACAAACAACAAAAAACACTTGTTGTTTCACTACAAATCTCATAGGAGTTCACTCTTTAATCCTAACAATTTGGTTCTTCAGTATTCAACTCCAAAACGCTCCAGATACACTCCATAATGCTTTATAATTCTGCCTCCATGGATGCTCCAACTCCAATCTCTCTTTCTTTCTCTCTACTCGTTGTTCATGCCAAAAAACCGAATGTGTAAAACTGTTGTAGTTACCCATACAAATTTCTATTTTTTGGATTGCTTTCTTGTCTCACACACTTCCCCAAGAGGATTGTAGTCATCCCCCATGCTACCAATAACTATGTGATATGACTTCTCACACCCACCCTCTTACATGCATTCAATGATTGGATTTTGGGACACTCAATCATAAAAAAGAGTTTAATACATATTGATAATAAAATTCAGGAATGTGGGTGGAATTAATAGACATGGGTAATTCCCCCTTGGACCCCTATCTTAAAAATTCTCCTACACCCTCCCCTCTCTTGTGGATTAATTCATCTCCCATCTCTATCCATGTCCCCTTAGCACCTGGCATCACATTTTATTACTGAAACATAGAAATACAATTCACATATTACATCGCTTTGGCCATAGCCACACATTATATCTACATAAGAATTAATTAAAACAAGGATTATAGTGGGGATGTTACATTCCTTCTCCTCTAAAATTATGTGTCATCCTTGGTGCACACTATGTCAATATACACATATATACAATTTTACATCACAATAAAATTCTACAATTTTATAACTCCAACAACAGTTCTAACCATAATCTCATGTTCCTTTTAACCCGATGATCCAAGGAATGCACCATTCATTTATCAGTTCTAACCCAAGGAATGTACCATTCATTTATCAAGGCTAATCCAAGGAACATTCCATTCTTTTATCAGATCCCCAAACACAGGTTTGCTAGGACTATGAGATGTGGTTTCAGAATTCTAGCTGCTCAAAATGGATTCTTGCATTCTATTTTCTTCAAAATTGACAAAATATTGCGGGTATTTTTCCCACATGCGTTCTTCATGCTCCCTTGTAGCATCTTTAGGACTGTAATAGATCCATTGAACCTTTACCATCCCTATGTCTTTGTTCATGATCACTTTGAATTTCTAGTCCAAGATGTGTACTAGTTCCACTCAAAAATCCCATTTGTGCTCCACCTAGATCACATTCCAATCAATTATGGGGTTAGGGTCAAACACATGTTTCTTTAATAATGATACATGAAATACATTATGCACTCTCATGGATGCAGACAATGCTAACATGTATGCAACTGACCCTATCTTTTATAATATTTCAAAAGGGTCACAATATCTAGCTGCCAACTTTGGTCAACTTCCTAATCTTAGCAAACTCCTCTTCGCTTTCACTTTTAAAAACACATGTTCACCCACTTTTAAATATCTAAAAACTCTATTCTTGTTTGCATAAATTTTCTGTCACTATTGGGAAAACTTTAAATTCTGCTTGATCTTTCCCATTTTCTCTTCCATTTTCATCAACAAATTTGACCCAACAACTGATCTCTCTGTTGGATTATCCCAACTCATTGAACTATGTTACACTTTTTGTCATACAATGCTTCAAACCGACTCATTTTTAATGATACCTAATACTCATTATTGTAAGAAAATTCAATTAAATGAATATAATATTGCCACTTTGATGGTCGATCCATCACTTACATCATAATCATGTCCTCAATTATTTTGTTAGTCGTCTCTATTTTCCCATATGACTCTGGGTGATACGTTGTACTGAGATTTAGATTTGTTCCAAGACTTTGAAAAAACCCTTCCAAAAATTGGAAGTAAACTTGGATCCCTACCTGAAACTATTGCCTTAGGCACTCCATGTAGCTTAACAATTTCCTTCATATAATTTTTGTAATATTTGTTGCCTTGTGTGTTGTATTCATTGGATTAAAATGAATCTCCTTAGTCAATTTATCCACCACCACCATTATGGAATCATGTTGCTTCACTATTCTAGGAAACTTAGTAATAAAATCAATTGTGATAACTTCCCACTTCCATTTTGATATGGGCAATGGATGTAGTATCCTTTTTGGATGCCTATGCCGAGTCTTCATTTTGTGGCACTCTAGACATCTTACTATGTAATTATCCACTTATTTCTTCATCCATCGCAAAAAGTATTGACTTCTTACAACTACAATTGTCTTATGATATCCTCGGTGCCTAACATATGAAACATTGTGCATTTCCTTTAGCACTTCATTTTTCAGCTCACTGGAATTTGACACATACACTTTCCCTTTGTACATGAGAATTCCATCTTCTTTCATCTCATAATAATTAAATTTCTGTTGAAAATTACTTTTCCTTTCCATATAGTTTGTCTAACATTTAATGTTGGATATCAAAACAAATGTTTCAGACTGCGGTGGTATGTACTTAGCTCACATTTCCATCCCATGAGGTAATGTCTCCACAATTTCAATGCATGTACAATTGTTGCTAATTATAGATCATGTGTAGCATAATTCCTCTCATGCTCTTTTAATTTTGTGGAAACATAACATATTGTTATCACATAAACTTGTCAAAGTCTTGTGAATCTGGGTTTTTTGCCTAAGTCCGTATTTTTTCCTTTCTCTCCTCCTTTTGCAAACCTAATCGTAAGGTTTTTCCTTTCGGCTTATAATTTTCTTCTTTTGTCTGCCTAAGAGGTGTCGCCCCTAAGCCTTTATGTTTTCTCTGAGGTCGATCGCTTCTCTCTCCTTGTCTCTGTGACTGATCCTTTTGCATTTCATAGCCCTCATCTAGTCATCCAAGTATTTGTTTACATAGGTCGCATCCATAAGCACAAGCACACCAGTTAAAATGGTCTGATATGGAATTGAATCAAGCGAGTGAGAAAGTTCAGTTTGGTGAAGGAAATTTCATTTCAAAGTTCAAACATGAATGGAAAATTATAAGTGCGGGAATCGGGAGTTCGAAATGTTGTTGAAGTTATTTGTAAAAGATATGAATCCCTGAAACCCAAAATCAACAGGAGCTGTCTGATCCAGTAGGACGTGTGGCACCAGATCCGAACCGTGGAGGAAGTCATTTCGGGAAAGTTGAAGTGAGAAAGGCCAACACCCCGAGTCCCGAAATCCCAATGGCCCAAGGTCCCAAAATGTCGATATCTATATGAGCCGTCCGATCAAAGAGGATGCATGGCACCTAATCAAAGAGATCATGATTTCACGACTCAGAGGTTTGAGCATGGAGCACAACGTGAGTTCACGAAACACGAAATCACAACACACTTGACAGTTGGGCCCAAGATCACAGCCCATAGTCATATGGAAGTAGGGCCATAAAGAAATGAAAAGAATCTATCGAGCAGCAGGTGACTAAGATTGTTCAAGGAAATGATCATGGATGTCAAGATCAAAGAAAATCCAACCATCGATCTAGATGGGTCATTTTACGGGATCGAACATCAAGATATTTGAAATCATGGGGAGTGAAGATTCTTGACAGGTGAAATCCCGAATATTGATATGGGGGATGCGTAAGGTCATGGCATGAGGTCATGTGAAGCGATGGATAGGAGCTGCACCAAGGGATAAAAGCGCTTGTTTTTGTCTCATCAAAATATCTGTGTGGTTTCAAAGTGTTGGTCTTGACTTGGAGGAGTGGTGAGCATCTCCTGGAGAATTCATGGGTATCAGGATCCATCCCGATCTCGATGCAGGTAGTTAATGGAATTGGGGGAGGTGGTTGAAAAATCATCTCACCCCATAAATGGAAAGCATGGAAAGACGGTTGTGTAGGCAGACCTTCAACCGAAAGTTCCCCTGTCAACGAATTTTCTCACAAACCGCAAACTGGTCTGAGATCGTGTCTGAAAGAGGAATGCAGGTGTAGAATGGAAGAAGAGACGCAGACGCAAAGCTTTGATTGCAGTAGCAAGGTCACACCCGTGGTGATGGCAAGTTGTTCTAAGTATAAATACTCAGTTTTGATATTTTTTTAAGGTCGATGGTTGAGTTAAGCTTCCAGATTGTAAAGATTTAATTAAGCCTCTGGTTCTCTAGTTATGTGTTGCCATTTGAGACTTCTTGTTTAATGATAGTCAACTTTCCTATCACCTCTTTGCTTCTGATATTGAAGACTCGGGCATGGGTGATCCAGTCGAGTTGTTGTGACTATATTGTAATGTATGTTTGATTGCAATATTGTTATAACGTTTTCAGTTTCCTGAAGTTTTGGGTTCAAGAAGATCATGTATTCGAAGCTTTTCCTCCTTAAGCTACTGGAATACCCGATGTCCATAGCAGACCTCTACATTTCCTCACCAGTTCTTCCCCCTACTCACCCTTTACTACAACTTATTGATCGAAGTTAAATAAATACCTCACTTGCTCATGCATTTCCTGGTTCATATTTTTGAGTTAAAGCGATATTTTCTTGAGTCTGCGCCCATTTGACCTCCATTTATTTATTCATTGTGACGTATATATTGATGGGTACTGGGATTACCTCTGCTGCAATCCAGAGGTGACTTCTAATGCTTGTTGAAATAATGTAACTGCGAAGAGCATTCTTATTATTATTTTGTTATTGGATTAAATCCCCATTGTGGATTAATCATGTCATTATTATTATTGGATTAAATCCCCATTGAGGATTAATCATATCATTATTATTATT
>ML800926.1:0-46916 GCA_009831015.1 Picea engelmannii | reverse complement strand
TGTGCACCTAGCGACTCCACTGGTTCAATTTTAGCTTCTAGAGGAAGACACATGAGGTCTACCCCAAAACTGCCTCTAGCAACACCTGAAGCTGACACAAAGAAAATTTTCAGAAGATGAAATACCCCTTAGGGAAGTACTTCGACTGCTGAACCAGGTATTTCTAATGATTTTCACCATCCTATTTTAGAAAATCCAATATCTGATTCTCTTTCTCTTGTTATACCATCTGTTGGAGTTTCCAAAATTTTAAATTTTGGGAGTGTTCTTATTGATTTCTCCCCTCCTGGTCTTGGATTGGAGGGAGAAATATTTGTCACTCCTATATGCCCTTAAGTTGTAGCCTGGTTTAAAACCGGGATCTCATAATATTTTCCCACTCCTGGATTCACAACTCCTCCTCCTATCATGTCTGCTGCTTTTACAGTGAGGGAAACCTCTATTCCCCCCAACCCTATAACGTTTTCCTCAAATCCTATGGTGTTTCCCTTTCCTCCTATAAATACATCCCCTAGTCTCCCCTGTTGGAACTCCATCCCCTCCTAATTCTCCTCCACCTCTCATCCCAATGGCATGTGCTAATCTTCCTAGGAACAAAATGGATGCCATAGTGGCTATAAGATATTCCCCTCTAATTTTACCTCAGTCAATGAATGCCCTCCCTGTTGGAGATTACCTGAAATACATGCCCAAATTCACATGAGAAGAAGATGTAATTGCTGAAGAACACCTTGCTGCCTTCTACAGTTATGTAGAAAATATAAATATTGAAAATGAAGATGTGTGGATGAGATTATTTGTCCAGAGCCTTGATGGTGAGGTTAGGAAATGGTTTAGGGGATTGACCCTTGGATCCATTGTTGGGATTGAGGCTTTGGATAATGTTTTCTTGAGACAATGGGGGGATACAAAATATTTTATGTATTATATCATAGAGTTCAAGTCACTAAAGAGAAAAGAGGGAGAATCTGTCTCTGACTTCTCCAAAAGGTTCAACAAAATGTAAAATAAGATCCCTGCTAAGATAAAGCCTACAGAAGCCTCTGCCAAAATTATCTATGCTAGTGCTTTTGAGCCCGACTTCGGCCTCCTATTAAGAGAGAGAAGAGCTACTTCCTTGGCTCATATGAAAGATGCAGCCCTGGAAGTAGAGTCTAACATATTGGTAGTTAACCAAATCAAGAATAAGGCTAATAAGGACATATCAAGGGGAAGATATGAAGCCTCCACCTCCAGTTCCTCTTCTCCCCCCCATCAAATGGATGAAGTAACCAAGTTACTAAAATCACTTTCAACTAGAATGGAAATATTGGAAGTAGAGGGGAAGCAAACATACATAAAACCTCAAAATGTTGATAAGAGAGGAAACTTCAAGAGGCTGAATAAAAATAATCCTCAGATTATGCAAAGGGAACAGAGGAACAAAGATAGAGACGATCATAACGTCCAGACCCCTCTTCAAAACAACTTTGTTGTGGATGAGGGTGGAGAAGAAGAAGACCTCGATCCAGAAATCCACTGTCTTGAAGACACATCCTCTTCTCCTCACTCAAATCAGTCAGCAAACGAGAAGTCTCTCATGGACAACCAATTAAAAAAGATGAGCAAGGGGGACAAGGATAGAATCAACCCAAATAGATACAACCTCATGTCGAAAAATAAAGAAGTAAAGCCTGATATTCCTGATCAGCCTACCAGAGCAGAAAATCCGGCCAATGTTGTAGCAGATGGCAACAAAGGTAAGAAGATTCAACCCCCCCCCCCCCCCCACTAGTAGCCAAATATCCTATCCCGTAAGTAAGAGAAATTCTAAAGCCCCACTCCTCTTTCAACTTTTAGCATGAAATTCAAAAAATCAGGATTCTTGTGCCCCTTTCAGAGCTAGTCAAGCACAAATATTTCAAGAAATCCATTTCCAAACTGTTGCATCCTGAGCCTTCATCTTATTCCACAGACTCAATAAACCTTCAAGATGAAAATACAACAGTTATCTTAGGTCCTATGATAGAAGACATAGATGATTCATCCCCTTCCTTCTATACATCCCTAAATATACATGATAAGGTGCTTCATAATTGTTTGATGGACTCAGGGGTATCTCATAATCTCATGCCCAAACTATCATGGATGAACTGGGGCCATCAAAGATCTTGGGGTCATCAAAGATCTGGTTGTGACCTTACTTCAATTGCCCATGAAAAGTGTGGTCATGGACATTGTGGTGGATGATGTTCACCCAAAGTTTTTCATGTTGTTGTTAAGATCTTGGATTAAAAGACTCGGAGGAACATTACAGATGGACCTCACATATGCTACCCTTCCTGTGTTTGGAGGGGAGAAAAAGAGACTTTACAGGGAAGCTCAGTTGGCGTACATTATTAATGATGAAGCAAACCCCACAAACCATCCTATTTTTTCTCTTGACACAGATTTGGGAGCTAGTTTGCTGCAACTCACCGACGCTCCTGAACCCCCTCTTGAAATCAGAAAGTAGATCCTTACTCTCTGTGAATTTTCTCCCCCAATTACCTTTGTTTGGAAGATGTTCTTCGATGGAGCCTCTTCTAGAGAATGCGCTGGTGCTGGAGTAGTCCTTGTTTCACCTGTTCAGGAAATTATATCTCTGTCCTACAAGTTAGAATTTGAAACTACCAATAATGTGGCAGAATATGAAGCTCTTGTTTTGAGTTTAAGGGCTGCAAAGTTCATGGGAATTGAAAAGCTAGCAGTATTTGGGGATGATGAGTTAATTTTCCATCAAGTCAGAAATCTCTACCAAGCTAAGCACCCTAGGATAAGAAGTTATAGAAATGAAGTGTGGGACTTTGTTGAAATTGTTTTCCTGGCTTTCAACATTTCATTTATTCCAAGAGAAGAAAACATCATGGCTGATTCTATGGATGTTTCAACAAACAATTTCAGAGTCCCTTTGCCACCAAATCTCAGGTATGACATAGAAGTAAATTACAGACCCTCTATACCTGATAATGTCAAGCATTGGAAAGTATTTGAGGATTATCTTGAGATCAAAATATTTCTTGAGACTGTTGATGAGTTTTTTGCACTACATATTGATCAAGATCATGATTCTGAAAGTAATCCTCATGCTGATGTTTTCCTGAACAAAATCACTAATCACCATATTGTTCAGTTTCCTAGAAATCACATTCTGAAGAGACTAGTTCCTTTGGAAAGACCATTTGACAAAAACGATGTGGCAGTGAAAGTTAAAGGATCGACTAATGATGATGATGATGTAGCTGAATGCAACATTGGTACAGAGAAAGATCCCAAATTTGTCAAGATGTCAAGCAGTCTGTCAAAGAAACAAAGGACCGATTATGCTGAGCTATTAAGAGAGTTTGATGATGTGTTTGTCTGGACCTATGAAGACCTCAGAACATATGACATGAGTTCCATCGAGCATAATATCCCATTGAAGGAGGAGGCTGAACCATTTAGGCAGAAATTAAGACAAATAAATCCTATGTTGTTGCCTGTTATGGAGAAAGAGGTAAAGAAGTTGTTGGACGCCCAAATCATTTTCCCTTTGAGATATTCAAAGTGTGTGGCCAACTTGGTCCCAATGAGAAAGAAGAGTGGAGAAATCAGACTTTGTGTCAATTTCAGAAACCTAAACAAAATCTCAAAGAAGGACAATTACTTGTTGCCAAAGATGAAACACATATTACAGAGGGTTATAGGTGCATCTAGGATCTCCATGATTGATGGATTTTCTGTCTACAATCAGAGCTCTATCCTTCCTAAAGACAGAGAAAATATAGCCTTCACCACTCCTTGGGGCACATTCATGTATGCCAAAATTCCCTTTGGATTGATGAACGCAGGGGCAACCTTCCAACAAGCCATGGACATCGCCTTCATTGGAGACAGAGATAAATTTGTGGTTATCTATCTGTATGACATAACAATTTTCTCCAAATCCGATAAAGAACATTGTCAACATCCGAGAAAGGTCTTCTCGAAATGCAAAAGGTTTGGTCTCTCCCTAAATCCCAAGAAGTCTTTATTTTCCATGCAGGAAGGGAAAATGTTGGGACACATAGTATCAGGCAAGGGGGTCAGAATTGATTCAAGCAGGGTAGAAGCTATTCAAACCTTGTCACTTCCGATATCTAAGAAGGAGGTTCAGTCCTTCCTAGGAAAAAACAATTTTCTGAGAAGGTTTGTTTCAAATTTTACTGAATTAGTGAAACATATCACAACCATGCTCAGGAAAGGGAAGGGAGTAAAATGGATTTCCGAGTCCATAGAATCCTTCAACCAAATCAAGAAGGCACTAACTGAAGCACACGTGCTTATCAGTCCTGATTATTCCAAGGACTTTTTGATTTTCTCCTTTTCTTCATTTGACACAGTGGCAATTTTTTTAATGCAAAAGAATGCCGAGGGGCTAGAGAAGCCAATTTCCCTTTTCAGCAAGACATTAAGAGATGCATAGATCAAATATGACATCATGGAGAAGTAGGCCTATGCTTTGGTGAAATCCCTCAAATATTTCAGAGTTTATGTTCTTCATTTAAAAATCATTGCATATGTTCCTTCAGCTTATGTGAAGGATATTCTAATCCACCCTGACTTAGATGGAAGAAAGAGCAAGTGGATTGCCAAAATCCTTGAATTTTATCTGGAAATAAAGCCCACCAAACCATTTAAGGGCCAAGGTTTAACCAAACTATTGGATGAGTCCAATTGTAAATCTTTAGGGGTTAACTTCATCAACACTTGCTCAAAAAATCAACAAGTTGAGTTGTCTGGTAAAAGTTCTCAGGACAACCCTCCATTGGTAGAATGCACCTGGTACAAAGACATTATATATTTCCTGCAAGAGTTAAATCCCCCTGATGATATGGGAAAAAGAAAGGCAAGATATTTAAAGCTCAAAGAAATTAGATATTTCCTTATTGAGCAGGCCTTGTATTGGAAAGACCCTCTAGGTGTTATTCTGATATGTTTAGACCCACAAGAGGCCCAAAAGATTATGTTTGATTTTCATGACAGCCTGTGTGGGGGACATCATTTTTGGAGAACCACAACCCACAAGATTCTAAGGGTTGGGTACTTATGGCCTACTCTATTCATTGATGTCTGTGCAAAAATCAGGGCTTGTATCAAATGTCAAAAATTCGTTGGGAAGCAGTAACTCAAGTATCTTCCATTGAAGCATGTGGTAGCTTCAGGACCCTTTCAGCAGTGGGGCCTAGACTTTATTGGGGAGATTAATCCTCCTTCAAGTGGTCAACAAAGGTGGATCTTAAATGCAACAAATTATTTCACCAAATGGATATAATCTATCCCCACAAGGAGTGCCTGTCATAAAGTGATTATTGGTTTTCTTGAAGATATCATGGCAAGGTTTGGTTGTTTGAACATAATCGTCACTGATAATGTTGCATCCTTCAGGGCTGAACCATTGATCAAATTTTGTAAGAAGTTCAAAATTTTCAATTGCATTGATTCAATATACCCCCTACTATCCCCAAGTCAATGGGTTAGCATAGTCCTCTAACAAAATCCTGATAAAGATCATCAAAAGACTGCCAGAGGACAACAATAAAGCATGGGATTCAAAGCTCAAATTTTCTCTGTGGGATGATAGAATGACAACAAAGAGGTCCATGGGCATCTCTCCTTTCCAACTTGTATATGGGACTGAAGTAGTTTTTCCTTCTCAGCTTGCCCTGCCTGTGGAGAAATTCTTCCAAGACTGCCATAGAGAACCTGACGATATGATCAGAAGAATTCATCAGCTAGTAGAAGTCGAGCAGACTAGAGAGCAGGTGATGGACAAAGCGCATGAACATCAACAGAAAATCAAGAAGGCCTTTTATAGGAAAAACAATAAGGATGATTTCCAACTGGGGGATCTAGTACTCAAATGGGATGCACCCAGACAGAACAAGGGAAAGCATGGTAAATTTGAAGCCCTTTGGATTGGAACCTTCAAAATTGTTGAGATACTTTCAAATAATACTTACAGGTTGCAAAATTTGGAGGGTGATGAAGTTTTTAGTGGCCCTGTAAATGGGCACTTCCTAAAAGGTATTTTTTGTTTAAAGCCACAGTCGACATCCTACCATTGTAAATACTGTTCCTGTTTTATGTTCATTTTGTTTTTAATAGGAGACTCCATAACCCAAAGCTAAGGCACTGGAACTACTTGTTCTTGGCAGCTCGCAGGGAGCATGCCATCCCCTATGGAGACAAATGTTATCACATAAACTTGTCAGAGTCTTATGAATCTGTGGATTTTTCCCAAGTGTGTAATTTTTCCTTTCTCTCCTCCTTTTGCAGACCCAATCATAAGGTTTTTCCTTTCGGCTTATAGTTTTCTTCTTTTGTCTGCCTGAGAGGTGTTGGCCCTAAGCCTTTTTGTTTTCTCTAAGGTCGATCACTTATCTCTCCTTATCTTTGTCATTGATCCTTTTTCATTCCCTAACCCTCAACCAACCATCCAAATATTTGTTTACAGAGGCCGCAACCATAATCACAAGTGCAACACTTAAAGTGGTATGATGTGGAATTGAATCAAGCGAGTGAGCAAGTTCAGTTTGGCGGAGGAATTTTCATTTCGAAGTTTAGAGATCAACGAAAAATTATAAGCGTGTGAATCGAGAGTTCAAAATTTTGTTGAAGTT
Organism: Picea engelmannii; assembly: GCA_009831015.1. Lineage (NCBI taxonomy): Eukaryota > Viridiplantae > Streptophyta > Pinopsida > Pinales > Pinaceae > Picea > Picea engelmannii. Next base: position 40,257 of record ML800926.1, on the reverse strand, counting down.
ATTTGTAAAAGATACAAATCCCTAAAACCCAAAATCAACAGGAGCCGTCTGATTTAGCAGGAAGCGTGGAACCAAATTCGAATCGCGAAGAAAATCATTTCGAGAAAGCTGAAGTGATAAAGGCCAACACCCCAAGTCCCAAAATCTCGATGGCCCGAGGTCCCGAAATGTTAATATCCATCTGAGCCATCTGATCAAAGGGGATGTGTGGTGCCTGATTCAAGAGATCATGATTTCGTGACTCGAAGGTTTGAGCATGGAGCACAAAGTGAGTTCATAAAACATGAAATCGCGATGCGCCTGAGACTTGGGCTCACGATCATAGCCCGCAGTCATATGGAAGCAATTCCATAAATAAAGGGAAAACACTTATCGAGAAGTGGGCGGCTAAGATTGTTCAAGGAAATGATTCTATCCATCAAGATCAAAGAAAATCTGGCTGCCAATCTAGATGGGTCATTTCACGGGATTGAACATCAGGATATTTGAAATCAAGGGGAGTGAAGAATATCGACATGTGAAATCCCAAATATTCATATGGGGGATGCGTAAGGTCATGGCCCGAGGTCACATGGAGCGATGTATAGGAGTTGCGCCAAGGGTCAAAAGCCCTCGTTTTGGTCTCATCAGAAGATTTACGTGGTTTCAAAGCATTGGTTTTGAGTTGGAGGAGTCATGAACATCTCCTGGAGCATTCATGGGTGTCAGGCTCCATCCTGATCCCTATGTAGGTAGTTAATGGAAATGGGGGAGGTGGTTGAAACTTTGTCTCACCCCATAAATGGAAAGCATGGAAAGACGTCCATGTAGGAAGACTGTCAACCGAAAGTTCCCTTGCTAATGGATTTTTCTGCAAAGCCCATACTAGTCTGATATCGTGTTTGATAGAAGAATGGAGTTGTAGACTGGTAGAAGAGACGCAGATGCAAAGCTTTGATTGTAGTAGCCAGGTCACACCCTTGCTGATGGAAAGTTGTTTTGAGTATAAATACTCAATTGTGATATTTTGTTAAGGTCGATGGTTGAGCTAAGCTTCCAGATTGTAAAGTTTTAATGAAGCCTTTGGTTTTCTAGTTATGTGTTGCCAATTGAGACTTCTTGTTTAATGACAGTCATCTTTCCTATCATCTCTTTGATTCTGATATTGAAGACTCGGGCATGGGTGATCCAGTCGAGTTGTTGTGACTGTATTGTAATGTATGTTTGATTGCAATATTGTTATAACATTTTCAATTTCCTGAAGTTTTGGGTTCAAGAAGATATTGCATTCAAAGATTTTCCTCCTTATGCTGCTGGAAGACCCGATGTCCATAGAATACCTCTACATTTCATCACCATTTCTCCCCCATACTCATCCTTTACTACAAATTATTGACCGAAGTTAAAGCAAGACCTCACTTGCTCATGCATTGCCTGGTTCAGATTTCTTAGTTAAAGAGATATTTTCATGAGTCTGCACCCATTTTACCTCCCTTAATTTATTCATTGTGACATACAAACTGATGGGTATTGGGCTTACCTTTGCTTCAATCCAACGGTGACTTCTAGTTCTAAAACATACCACATTATCTTTTTGACTAAGGACTCCGCCGAGCTCTTCCTTGCATCCATCAATGCACACAATTGTTTTTTCATCTGGATATGCAATCTTCAAGATTGGCACACTTGTTAAGATGTCTTTTAGTTGCTGAAAGATCTATTCACACTTGAGATTCCATTCAAAATTCACTCCCTTATTTTACGAATAAATGATTGGACTTGGAATATTTGAAAACCTTTTATGAATCTTTGGTAATAACCGAAAATACTTATGAATGATCTGACCTTCATCACATTTCTTGGTGTTGGCCATCCTCTAATGGCCTTTATCATCTCAAGATACACTACTGTCCCTTCTACTGAAATTATATGCCCCAAGTAATGAATTTTCTTTTGATAAAAGATGCACTTAGCTTAGCATACAAATTATTCTCTCTTAAAAATTACAACACCATTATTAAATGTTTATCATGTTCATCTTCTGACTTAGAGTAGTTGATTATATCATCCAGGAACAAAATTACAAACCTGTCCAGGTAATCCCTGAACACTCCATTCATCAAGCACATGAAAATTGTTGGTGCATTTGATAGCCCAAATGTTACTATCATGAATTCATAATGCCCATATCTTGTCTTGAATGCTATCTTTCTAATGTCTTCTTCCTTAATCTTCACTCAATGATAGAATTATCTCAATTCAATATTGGAAAGTATTCTTGCACCTTTCAGTTGATCAAACAAATCATCAATTCTTGGAAAATGATATTTATTGTTTATGGTGACCTTATTTAGTTGTCTAAAATCAATACACAACCTTAAGGTTCTATCTTTATTCTTCACAAAAAGAACCAGAGCACCCCAAGGTGATACACTTGGGTGTATATATCCCTTCTTCAAAATCTATTCAAGTTGCATCTGCAACTCCTTCAATTTCGGTGTGCCCATCTTGTAAGGTGTCTTAGACACCAGGGTAGCTCCTAGCACTAAATCAATACAGAAAGAAATGTCTCTCTTTGGTGTAAGTTCTGGGATTTCTGAAAAAAAAATATTCAAAATCCCTCAAGAATGGATGGTATTCAATGCTTTCCACTTTATCTTTGGTTGCCTCTTCCATATGGGATACAAAAATTTGAAATCCCTTCCTGAAACTCTTTTTCAACTACATAGATGAAATCTCTCTAACAACTACAACTCTTGGAATGCCTTGAATCTTTTCTTGTTTCCCTTCTTCATGAAGAAACATGATTGTATTGTTGTAACATTCTAGGACAACATGGTGCTTTTCCAACCAATCCATGCCAATTAGACAATGATATGAACCCAATGGTATGATGTTTACATCTACCTTTGTACTGAGTCCATTCATGTCTATTGGACAATCTTTAACCAACTCATTGATTTTTCTCTTAGCCTTGGTGGTTACCTGAAACAACTAAGATTTCTTATGCTTAATCCTTTACAAATGAAATCTTTCAACAATGTTAGAGTTTATGTAACTATGACTAGCTCCATAATCAATTAAAATTGCTATGGGATGGTTATCAATCTTACCTTCCACTTCAATCATGGGGGATTGTTATTCTTCTTGCTTGTTGTCTAAGTTTTCATAAATCCTTGACATGTTTTAATGGTACTTGTGCTGACCCAGGTTCTGATCTCAAATAGGTTTTCAAAAAAACCCTCAAAACTATTGGTCCTCTTGGTAAACCAGAAGGCAACACTGTGCACATAGTGCACATTGCAGTCTCACTCGAGATAAATTTATGCGGGAATTCAATAATTAGATGTTTGTCTTCTAGGAAGGAGTCAGGATTATGGTTTGATTCTTTCCCTTATGCATCATCATCATCAATCGTCCATCTACTTATAGGATTCATTCATCTTTAAACATATGCATGCATGTTGTTATAACTAGTTTAACCATTCATTCTTTAGCTAATGATTAACAGAAGAGTAAAAGAATTCATTAACAACACATAGAAAATAGTATTTTACCGTGGTTCACCCCCTCCTGGGGCTACGTCCACAAAGATATAGCTCTTATTCTCTTTTTATTTATTCTGCTGCAAGATCTGCGCTACGCACGTTATGTCTCCAATATTACAATCAAAAGGAGAGTAAGTACCCTCTGAGAGGCTGAATAGATCACACTAGGCTCCTCATCCTATGACCTAACCATAAAAAAATAGCTCATTAAACTCTACCACAATAACCATAACAAAACTCACAATAATCAAGAAAATCCGAACCCGAACCCTTAACCTAGACCTCCTAGGTCTTTATTTATACTACTCTACTAGCTTATAGTTGTTACATTTTTTGTCAAAAACCATAACCCTAGCATGGTTAGGCCTGTTTGCATGCACACCATGTTGTTGTTCCTCTTGCATGTTACTTTTACTTCTTTTTCTACATGGTGTTTTTCTGCCTTCTAAAGCATGCACTACAAAAATATACATTTTCTTCCAAAATTAGGTCTGCGCCCAAAATATATCCTTCTTCCCAAAATAGGCCTTCTTTCAAAAATAGATATTTCTCCAAAAATATACCCGTGCCAACAAACATCCAACACTGACTTGTGGCTCATCCCGAGCCACTCAGGTAGTATGCGCTCCCTATACAACCTTCTCAAAGTTGTTGAACTTTTCTACTAGGTCCTTCCTTTTCTATTTTACCTGCACAACTTTATCTGCTAGTGCCTTGATCATCTGTGTTGTTATATTTTCTTGAAGCAATGTTGTGCTCTCTGTATGTTCCTATGTGATTCTTGTCTTCTCTTCCTCTAGCTCCGCAATTATCCGTGCTTCTTGTTCCTAGAGGAGATCCAACTGGGCCTACCTTGCTTGCTTATTGATCTGCGCCATTTTCAATTATGTCTACAAGGTCTTCATCTCCTGCATTACCTTCAAGTGTTCGATAATTCCCATGGTTTTCTGTCGCTACTTCAACTCCTGTATTGCAATGCTGATTTTATTCTCTTCCTGGTCCAAGAGTTGGACCTTTTAATCCTCCTCCAAAGTAGTCCAAATCTGTGCAGTTCTGTCACTTCCTTGGATTCCCTTTCCATTTCATCTATTTGGAGTTTCATTTTATGTTCTCTTTTCTCTTAGACTTCAAGAGGAGTTGTAGGATTAAGTTTTTATTTCAAATCCTCTATCTCTTGCCTATATCCCTTGATTTTCTACACAATGATTTTTATCTTTTCGTTTGCGCTCCTATCCGATGTTTGCGTGCTCTCTGGAATGTGGGTTTATAACGATGTTAGCCCATGCTCTATATTTTCAACATATTCTTTTTCCTCCTCCTTCTTCAAAGTCAATTGGTCACAGGTGATCTGTAACTATTGGTTGTGGAGCCTGATTATCTTTCTTTTTCATAGGTCTTTGTTTTCAGCCATGTTTATACCCCATGAAGACTATACACCCAGAAGTATTGTACACCCCTCCATGCGGGGGGGTTGCAGGGGGGGATTTCCCCCCCTGCAGGGTCTGGGGGAAAGCAAACAACCGAAGGAAAAATTGACTTGTAAATGTATATTGTAATTTCATATTAAATCTAAATCGTTCATTATAAGTTTCCAGATCTGACGATAGAAGTTATGTTAGGGTTTGTTTCCCTAGAAGGAAACCCTCTTTTATGAGGGAAATGTATTGAATCTATGCATCATTGAGAATATTGTATTATGAGAGAGGAGACTGTGAGAGAAATAAGAGGAAGTTACAGTGGGTGTGATGTAGGTTGTATCCCTTCATTTGCTGGATAATAAAAAGGAAGGACCTGGGAATTTTTGTGGTGGATGTATCCCACACTAGTTGAACCACGTATATTTGTGTCTCTATTGTATTTTGTATCTTCTGTGTTTTATTTTCGCATTTGTTTTTATTTTATTTCTTTGTGATCCTGTTTTTCTAACAACTGGTATCAAAGTGAAAGGTAACTTGTAGGAAAAGAGGGTTCATGGTTCTATTGGGAGCAATGGCGGAATATGTAAAGTTTAGGGTCGAGAAATTTAACAGCCAAAAATACCAGTTATGGAAGATGCAAATGGAATATTATTTATATCAGAAGGATCTATTCCTACCATTGGGTGGAATAGCAAATAATTTGGCTACCATGAAGGATGGAGAATGGGAGGTTCTTGATAGAAAGGCACTAGGAACGATATGGTTGAGCCTGGAAGCGTCAGTGGCTTTCAATATTTTGAAAGAAAAGACAACAAAGGAGTTGATGGAGGCATTGGATAAAATGTATGAAAAACCCTCGACGTCCAATAAGGTATTTCTAATGAAGATATTATTTAATATGACGATGTAATAAGGTGGGTCTGTTGCAGATCATTTAAATGAATTTAATACGGTTACTAATCAACTAATTCTGTAAAAGTGGACTTTGATGATGAGGTCATGGCTCTTCTAATATTGTGCTCATTGCCAGAAAGTTGGAATGACTTGGTCATGGCTGTAAGTAACTCTATATCTAGCTCAAACACTTTAAAATTTGATGATGTTGTTGGTGTTATCCTTGGCGAGGAAATGCGACAGAAAATCACAGGTGAAACATCAGGTAATGCGTTAAACATGGAGAACATGGGAAGAAAAAAGGATAGAGGAAAGGTCTCATGGAACCACATAAATTCTAGGAAGGGCAGATCCAAATCCAGAATGGGAAAGATAGAGTGATAGAATTGTGGGAAGAAAGGACATCTGAAGAAAGACTGCAGAGCTCCAAAGAAAAAAAGAGATGGACAGTAGGAGAAAAATCAGGAAGCAAATGTAATAGGTGATGTGTTACAAGATACTTTGATTCTTTTTGTAGATAATATTTTTGAGTCTTGGGTAGTATATTCAGGGGCGTCATTTCATGCCACAACCCATAAGAAACATTTTCTAGATTATGTTCAAGGTGATTTTGGATAGGTTCATTTGGGTGATGATGCACCATGCAAAGTTGTTGGAATGGGAAAGGTAAAAATAAAGCAAAGGAATGGAAACCGATGGTTGTTGAAAGAGGTAAGGCATGTTTTAGATCTAAGGAAAAATATGATTTCAATAGGGCAGTTGGAAAGTGAAGGTTGTATATATATATTTACAGATAAGGTGTGGAAGGTCACCAAAGGATCACCGATGATAGAAAAAGGAGAGAATGTAGGTACATTGTATTTATGTATTGGTAATACTAACTCTTCTACCTTTTTAGCTTCTATAAGAGTGGATACAACACTGTGGAATCATAGGCTTGGACACATGAGTGAGAAGGGGATGTAGATACTTTACAAAATGAATTTGTTCCTATATCTTAAACAAATTGATTTGGATTTCTATGGGCATTGTGTTTATGGAAAACATAAGAGACTCAGATTTCTCAGAGTTAGAAAAGAAAAGAAGAGTGGAAGGTTAGAGCTTGTGCATACAGATGTACGGGGACCAACTCAGGTATCATCTCTTGGTGGATCTCATTATTATGTTACTTTTATTGATGATGTAACTAGAAAAACTTGGGTTTATTGCATTCGACAAAAATCTCATGTTTTTGATACTTTTAAGAAATGGAAAGATTTGGTTGAGAATGAGACAGGAAAAATGTTGAAGTGTCTCAGATTAGATAATGGAGGTGAATATCACAGTAAGGAGTTTCATGATTACTGTTCATACCATGGGATTCGTAGAGAGAAGACAGTTCCAAGAACACCACAAGAAAATGGTGTGTCAGAAAGGATGAACGAGACAATCATGGAGCGTGCAAGGAGTATGAGATTGCATGTTGGTTTTGCCTTACAATTTTTGGTAGATGCTGTAGATATTGTTGTTTACTTAATAAACATAGGACCTTCAAGATATTTGGATGGTGGAATTTATAGAGGAGGCATGGGCAGGTAAAAAAGGTAAACTATTCTTTTTTGAAGACTTTTGGTTGTGAAGCATTTGTCCATATTGATAAAGAAAAAAGAAAAAATCTTGAGGCAAAATCAAATAAGTGTACCTTTTGGATACAATGTTAATGATTTTGATTATCAGTTATGGGATTATGAAAATCAGAAAATCATTAGGAGTAGAGATGTCATATTCAATGAGAAGGTCATGTACAAAGATAAGATGCAGGGAAATAAAAAAGAAAAAGAAAAACCAAAATACATAGTTCTTGATGAGATCACTGAAAATAAATTCCAAAGGTACCAGAAAATCAAAATGTACAACAACAGGAGGAACATGTACCTCAAACTCCTGCAAGTGTTGTTATAATATCTACCAATTCAAGTAGACCACCTGAACGATACTCTCCTTCATTGCATTATTTATTGTTGACTGATTCTGGTGAACCATAATGTTATGAAGAGGCAAAGAAGGTAGACACTAAAAAGAAGTGGGAGCAAGGAATGAAAGAGGAAATGGATTCCTTGGTAAATAACTAGACTTGGGATTTGGTTCAGTTTCCTACATGAAAAAGAGCATTGTAGAATAAATGGGTTTACAAGTTGAAGGAAGAATATGGAGGCAAAAAGCAATACAAGGATAGACTTGTTGTAAAGTAGTTTGCACAAAAGAAAGGTATAGATTTTGATGAAATATTTTCTCCTATTGTTAAAATGACTTCAATTAGGACTATTTTAAGTCTTTTGGCAGTAGAATATTTGCATCTTGAAAAGTTAGATGTAAAAACAAATTTTATCCATGGGGATTTGGAGGAAGAAATTTATATGCAACAACCACAAGGGTATGAGGTCAAAGGGAAGAAGAATTTGGTATGCAGGTTGAAGAAGAGCTTGTATGGCCTAAAGCAAGCTCTAAGGAAGTGGTATTTTAAGTTTGACAGGTTTATGACAGAACAAGGTTATAGTATATGTCATTTTGATCACTGTGTTTATTTTAAAAATCTAGAAAATGGAAGCTATATTATTTTTCTATTATATGTAGATGACATGCTTGTTGCAGGGTCTAATATACAAGATATAAATGGGCTCAAGAAGAAATTAGCTAATTCATTTGCGATGAAGGATTTGGGTGCTGCAAAGAAAATCCTTGGTATGAGAATAACAAGAGATAGGAAAAATCACAATTTGACATTGTCTCAGGGTGAGTACATAGAGAAGGTGTTGGAGAGGTTTAGAATGTAGAATGCAAAACCATTTAGTATACCTTTGGCTAGTCATTTCAAATTAACCAAAGAAATGTGTCCAAAGACAAAGGAAGAGATAGAATACATGTCCAGGGTCCCTTATTCATCAACAATTGACAGTTTGGTGTATGTGATGGTTTGCACAAGACTAGATTTTGCGCATATAGTGGGAGTTGTGAGTAGGTATATGAAAAATTCAAGTAAAGAACATTGGGAGGTAGTAAAGTGGATTCTCAGGTATTTTAAAGGTACTTCTACTCATGCATTATGTTTTGGAGGTTCAAACAATGTTCTACAGGGATATGTTGATTCAGATATGGTAGGTGATAAAGATATTAGGAGGAGCACCATAGGGTATGTTTTTTATTGTAGGTGGAACAATAGTTAGTTGGATTTCAAAAATTCAAAAGGTTGTTTCACTTTCAACAACAAAAACATAGTATGTTGCTGCTACAAAGGCTAGTAAAGAAATGATTTGGTTACAAAGGTTTATGGAGAAATTGGGAAAGAAGTAGGAGACTAGCAAGTTGTACTGTGACAGGGAGAGTGCCATTCATCTTGCAAAGAACTCAACCTTCCATTCGAAGACTAATCATATACATATCAGGTACTATTTCATACGATCCGTCTTGGAAGATGGACAATTGAAGTTGGAAAAGATACACACTAGCCAGAATCCCGTAGACATGTTAACAAAGGGAGTACCCAGAGAGAAAATGAGTTCCTGCTTAGTTTTAGTTGGTATTCAAGCATGAAGGTGAAGATGAGAAGTTTTCCAGGTCCAAGGTGGAGTATATTCCAACAAGTAAAACACTAGTGGAGTTGTTGTGACCAGTCTCCAAGTGGGAGATTGTTGGTTGTGGAGCTTGATTATCTTCTTGTTTCACAGGTCATTATTTTCAGCCGTGTTTATACCCCATGAATACTGTACACCCCTCCACGTGGGGGGGTTGCAGGGGGGCTTTCCCCCTCTGCGGGGTCTGGCAAAAATCAGTTCCCTGAAGGAAAAATTGCCTTGTAAATGTATATTGTAATTTCATAGTAAATATGGACCATTCATGATAAGGTCACAAATATGACAATAAATTTATTTTAGGGTTTTTTTCCCTATAAGGAAACCCTCTTTTATGAGGGAAATGTATTGCCTCTATGCATCATTGTGAATATTGTATTATGAGAGAGGATATTGTGAGAGAAAGAAGTAGAATTTACAACGAGTGTGTTGTAGGTTGCATCCCTTCATTTGATGGATAATAAAAAGGAAGGACCTGGAAATTTCTTTGGTGGACGTAGCCCACACTGGGTGAACCACGTATATCTATGTGTATATTCTATTGTGTATATTCTGTGTTTTATTTCCACATTTGTTTTTATTTTATTGCTCTACGATCTTGTTTTTCTAACATGTAACATCTATGTGACCCCCTGTTGGGGTCTAAAAATGTCTAAAAACACCCTTGGTTTAACATTAATTTATCAACCTGAGGATTCATCTTTTATCTCAAGAATATCAACAAATTCTATGCAGATATCTCGTAGAGGCTAAAATCGTGTAGTTGAAGCAAATCTAAGTTTCTCAACAATCACGTTCCTCAAACATTCATTAAAGATTCTAGGATTTGAAATCTAATGTTGTGCAATGGAAAGGAACTAATTAATCTATTGAATTCATTTTAATTAAAATCAGTAAATGAATCTAAATAAAGACTTTTAGAATTGACTATTGTTATGAATCAAATTACTGGAAAGGAAAAAGGCAAATTACTCTATCTATGGAAAGAAACAATGACTGTAATATAATCGAAGGAGACAACAATTGTACTTCTATTGAAAGGAATAACAACTATATCTTAACGGAAATGAACGACACATGTAAACTAATTGAAAGGAACATCAAATGTAAACTAATTGAAAGGAACAACAATTGCAAATCTAAGTAAAATGAACAACGCATATGGACTTATGAGGAACTGTCACACATCAAATCTCGGTAAATAGAAATTGGAATAACAATCATCTAATGCTTAAGGAAATATCTATCTCTTGCAAATGACATAAAATCATCAACACACTTATTCATTCATTTAACTATTGTAAAAGGGAATCGAATCACAAAACAAAAATTGAACTGATACAATTACAGGTCAAACAATAGCTCCTTCAGACTGGGCCCTTTGTTTTTAGAAGCACTACTATTCAAAACTCAGTATGTAGAAATGGTAAAACCACTCAAATCTTTTATTGATTTCATAGCTAGTACAACATTTACAAAAACTGCTAACACAAAGCAATTCTAAGTTCTAAGTTCTTGGGTGCAATTTTTCTATCTCTTTTCAGGATCTATTTACCCCTTATATATTACAATAATATGGTTAAATTAATCTACCCCGAGGATCAAGAAATCCTCAGGATTGCTTTACTATTATAAAGTTACAATATAAGAAACTCAATCATCTTCAAAACTTCCTTGCGCCATAAAGTCCTCAATCTCCAATAGCTTGCGCATCTTGAAGATTTCCTTTGCTATCTTGGGTTTGACAATATTTAACCAATCCTGTAATAAAACCAAACAATTTCAATCGTATTTTAGGATCTGTGTAATCTAATTTCAACAATAACTCTAAAGAGTATATTATTCATTTTCTATCTTATTTTCTCCTAAATAACCGAAAAGTCAATCAAGATGATATCATGAAATGTGAGAAAAAGGAATATATTTATACCTTTTTCATAGCCTAACATACCCCCCATCTTACCTTCTTGCATGTCCTCATGCAAGCTGAGATCTTACATGTAAAGCAATAATGATGTAATGTGGAAAGGTTGGTTCTCCAGGCCTCCTGAATCCATTTCTTCTTTTGAGTTCTCCAAAAGCAACATCCTCCCTTTTCTTGTTAATTTGATAATCTTTTTGGTAACTTTCTAGAGGAAACCAGATGATAGGGGGATTATATCTGCACCCAATCCAAGCAGGCCCTTCATCTTGGAGCATTCTATAATACCTTTCTATTCTGAAGGTAGCTGCAAAGAAATTCATGTACCCAAAGGGTTCCCTACTCCTTACTTCACTGGAGGATGCATCCCATCTCATTTTAGAAGAAGCAAGAGCTTCTTCCTTAAGCTCTCTAAAACGAGTGATACCTGAACGTATAACCTACATATGGATAGGGGATAAGGAGTCTACGACCCCCCCTCTTTTCATAAAGGTTTTATGTCACATAATGGCTGGAAAGGACTTTAGAGTCTCTCCCCTGACCCAAAGATCTAGCCCAGTTTCCCTCTTTAGGAAGTTTTTATGAGCTTTACCCCATCTGACTTGGTTCTGAGTAAATGAAAGAAATGATTGAAACTATATGTCACCTATGAATGGGCTAGGGTTATCTTTCCTTTCTTCTTCCATAATGAAATTATGAAAGTATAAATCACACAGAAAGTATTGTACCTTTTCATCCTGCTCTTTGAAACATGAAATAAACTCAGGTACAGTGGAAAATGAAATAGGTTTACCTTCTTTGATGGCCTTCACTCTCAATAACAGATATTGTTCCAGCAAGAATATAGTGTAATTGGTGGTAGGGGCTCTACAATTAATAGCATCAAAGTAGACATCACATATTTCTTTGATTTGCTCCAAAGCTTTTTCCAATTGGGTTTGTACCTTTTTTACCTTCCCTTGGGCTATGGTGAGCTTAGCATATGTATCACTCTTTGTTGTTGTCATGTCCTTCATCTTTTTAACAATCTTTTGATGTTCAACCCTAGTGACCATCTCATCTTGGTGTTGAACCAATGCTCGTTGGGCTTGTCCCAGCTCTTCCTTTAGTTTATCAATGGTGACACCTTGTGCTTGAGATTGGGATGCTTGGTATTCTTCCATAGCACCCATCTCCTCCCTAGATTGAGTTAATTCTTGCTAGGCCTATGTAAGCTCTGCTTCTAGTCTGTCTACAATAACACTATGTTTCTGGGACTGGAGTGCCTGATGCTCTGCCATAGTCAATAATTCATTTCTTTTTTGAACCAGGGTTTTTTGAGACTGCATCAATTCTTCCTCCAATATCCTGATGGTAGCATTATACTCAAGGAGTTGAGCCATTTCCTCTAATACTGGGGTATGTGTCTGCACCTTAGCATCAATTGTTTATGTAGCTGTCATATTTTCTTGTGTTTCTAAAGAAATTACTTCCTCATTCTGAGCTACTGTTTCTTCTACTACTATTTCTTAAGGGTATGTCTGTATCCCCATAGAATTTGTACTGACTGCTTCTTTAGGAAGAGGGTTTCTTCCTTGCATTATGGCCCTTTTGTTTTTCTTTCTTCTATGGGCCTTATCTACTTTTTCTAGCTGCTTCCTCAATTCATTAATAATTTCCTTGATTTTACCCACCTTTTGCTTTAATACTTCAGCCTTCTTAGCCTTTTTCTTCAACAATTTGTTTTCTTTTTTTAACTTTCTAATTTTCTTATGGCTCTTGGCTGATTTCTGTATATGAGAGGTTTCAAGGTCTTCTTCATTCTGGACAACAGATGGTTGTTCCTCTGTTTCTTCCAAATTTTCTGTCTATCCAAAAGGGATTCTTATTTCAAAATGAGGTTCTTCCTGTGCTATGTCCTCTGGGAAAGACATTTCAATATCAGGAAAATCTTTAGCTGGTTTTGAAGAGGAGGCTTGTTTTGGGCATTTTTTTGGATTATTTGTGCCTTTGTTAATTGAGGTTCCTAAGCTTCCCAAAACCTGAGCTATTTCTACTTCATAGCTCTTCAAAAATTATTCTATCAGATGCTCTAATGCCAGTTGGGTGTCTTCCTAATCATTCCTTTGTGAGGTTTGTTTTGCTTGCCCAATTTCTTGAACATTCTCCTGTGGAGACTGTTCTATAGAATTATGAAGTTCTTCAGGTTGTTTTGTTGTACCCTGAATTGCTTGAGTTGTTTCTTGAATTCGTTTGCTTCTCCTCCTTGTCTTAATGATGGCTTTAGGGGCAGTTGTTTCTCTCTTCCTCTTTTTCGTTAATGCCTGTGTTTGTGAGGTTTGGGCCTCTGTGATTTTGGCAGGGTCTACCTCAGCTTCGGTTTGAGGAGATGGAATTTTGCTTTGGGCGGTAGTCTCCTCTGCCTGTCTATATTTAATTTCTTGTGGTGGGTCTTCATGGCATAATTCAGGCTTCTCTAGTTGTGGAGGTCTATTGGTTTCAATCAGACTATCCCAGGTCAATTGAGTTTGACTCAGTGCTTTAATTGTTATTAGTTCAACTAATATGTGGTGGATGATAACAGTAACATGATCCTTGGACTTTTGTGTTCTTAAGGCAACATCATGTAATATGACATTCAGAAAGAAAGGTAGACAAATAACTAACCGTTGTTTTAAAGATGCCAGCAATTTGAGGTGGCGAGGTCGAATTACGTCTTATTGTCCATCACATGTGATGTACCGCTAAATTACCCCTGCCAGTTCCTTCCATGGCTCTCTGAGGGTACTGGGATTAAGTCCCTTTCCCTTCTTATGCAATTCTTCCCTAGGGTCTGTGAAAGTTTCCACAGCTTCCTTCAGTGTTTTCTATCTTCCTGTCCATTGAATGCCCGTGTTAGGGAGGCCTATAACCTCTGCTAAGATTTCCAGGGTGACTGAGATTTGTATGCCTCACACCATAGAGATTTCTCCCTGCAAATTTTGAAAGAATTCAAGTATGACATTCGTGTCATATCCTTGCAAATGGTTGAAGTACTCCATCCACCCCAGACGGTGTAGGATTTCTCTTGCCTGCTCTGTAACCTGTAGTAAAGTTGGCTCCCTGTGCACACTTCTGCCACCCATTTTTGTGAGAAAATGTGGATGACCATCGTTCCTGGTAGTAGGTTTGGTTAGACCATATTGGAGGAAAAAATTACCTAAAATAGAAAATATTAGAGAACAACAAGTGTTTGCAAATGTGGGTATTTATTACAATCATTACTATCTTATCGAGAAGTGTGCCAAGTATCCACTCTCCTCATTAATATAAAGGTCGACCTCGACCGTCAGCGTAGGGAAAAGTAATGAGTATAGGTATTGATGGTGATTGGTAATGATTGTACTGCTACCACCAATGGGGATCAATGATTAATTTTCAAACAACATATTTTAACGGTAATCATTAAACGTTAGTCCTCTTTCGTGGAATTGAAATATACCTATACTCAAAAGAATTCTTTAAGCATACATACACCGAATAAATTAAATATGTTCATTTAAATAATATCCCACATATCATAATGTTGTTACTTTTCTGTTTTATTGAATACAACCGAAATGATAGCCTCGTTATTAAGTGAAGGAAATCTAGAGACACGCAAAAACTTGGCGTTTAAGGTAAAATTCCATACCACAGGCAGAGCCACTGTTGCCAATAGGCATCCATAGCCTCGACAGGGTTTCCTTTTAACCCTTAGATGAGCCTGTATCCTTGATAATTATTTGAATCATCTTTTCCAAAAACACCATTATCTTGGTTTGGTAGCCAGATGGTGATAATGCCACTCACTAGATTGTAACTTAGGTGAACAAGTCGGCTCATGATGAGACCCCTTGTCCTTTGATGAGAAAATGTCAAAGGCCATTGCCTTGGTGTGGTAGCCACAATGGGAATGTCACTTATGTTATTATCCTATGATCGTAGTAGGTTGGCTCGTGATGAGAACCCCTATTCTTTGTGGATTTTTTTTTTTTTTTTATTACTTATCGTTTTGTTTTTGTTTCTGTTTTTTTTTTAAGTTTTTCTCGAAAAAAGACCATTATCATGGTTTGGTATCCAGATGATGATAATTCCACTCACTAGAGTGTAACTTAAGTGAAAAAGTTAGCTTGTGATGAGACCTCTTGTCCTTTGACAAAATAAAATGTCAAAGGCCATTTCCCTGGTGTGGTAGCCATAGTGGGAATGTCACTTAGGTTAGTATCCTATGATCGTGGTAGGTTGGCTCGTGATGAGACCCCCTATTCTTTGTGGGAAAAGAAAGAAATTGTATTGCTCTTTTTTTTTTTTTGAAGTGTATGAAGGGGGGATCATATACTCCTTAAGAGTAAGGGATGGCATAAAGAAGTGTAAGGATGCAAAGTAAAAGTGTGCCACAGACTCCTTATTATAATATAAAGGAGATATATCTTTTAAGTGTATTTGTATGTATAAGGGAAAAGAAATGAATTATGGTGGTTATAGGTTATGAACAAGGTTTAAGATATTTCGAAGAAAGTAATCCAAAAACCAATTTGATAAGGTATGGGAGATAGTCCACACAATAATGATAGATCGTTAGAAATAATGTTGGTGAAAATTATTTGGTGAAATTTGTACCGCAAAGGAATGGTTTGGTGTTTTATCAACAATGTAGGGAAGGAATGACAAAATGAACAATAGGTGTGCAAAAGGAAAAACAAGCGCGCAAAAGGAACAATGGGCACGCAAAAGGAACGACAATTGTTTCGTTCAAAGGAACAACAAGCACGCAAAAAGGAACATCAATTGTTAAGTTTTTAACCATCTGAATAGGTAATTTTTAGAAACCTGGAAATGTGTTTTTCTTGAATCCAAGGTTGATTATTCATCAACTAAATTCAATTTCAAAATTAAGTAGTGGATGATTTGTTAATGTTATGATTTTCATTATAGTTGCCCAATTGCTGCTGCTGAACATGACACATTCATTTCTCTGCAAAAGACAGGGTCTGGGTGATGAGATGAAGCAGGAGTTCGGAACAGAAAAGAGTGCTAATTGAGTTCATTACAATTATCCTCCCTAGTTCTTATTTTCTCAAGTGACTGTCAAAAATAATAAAAAAAACTAAATAAAATCTATAGAAAAAAATTATATACAGTATGTACAGTGTCAACATAATTCAACATTTATGGAGTTGGGGTGGCTGGATTACCTTCCCAGCCAACCAAAATTCGAACGGTAGGGTCCTTGCTTACTTCCCGATAGAAATATTCTTTTGAGGGCGGATGATGATAGAGTCATAGCTGGTGTCCACTGACCCGAAATGGAGATCTGGACCCATCGATGGTGCTTAATGTGATTCTGCCATTATCATGGACTTTATTGATTTTGTATGGTCCCAGCCACCGTGTCTGTAATTTTCTTGGAAAATCCTGAAATATGGAATCATAGAGGAGTGCCCAATCACCTTTTTTAAATGATTTTTTCTTGATATGCTTGTCATGCCAGGTCATTCTCTGTTGTTGAATAAAAGTTGTGCGCTCTACAACAAACATGCATTCTTCATCCAATTCATTGAGTTGTTGAAGGCGTTGTTTATGTGCTTTTGTAAGATCTAGTCCGATTTCCTGGGCCATCCTTAGAGTCTTGATTTCAAACTCGATTGGGAATATGGGTTCTTTGCCATAGACTAAATGATAAGGAGAGTAGGCAGTGGTATTACGCCATGTTGTGCGGTAATCCCATAAGGAATTTGGGAGCTTAGAAGCCCAATTCTGTTTGTTTGTTGAGATAGTCTTTGTCAGGATTGCCTCCATGACTTTATTGGTGCTTTCTACTTGCCCATTTTCTTGTGGATGGTATGGAGAAGTAATTATGTGTTTAATATGATAATTATCCAGGGTGGTGGTGATTTTATGAGCTATAAATTGTGACCCCCCATCAGTAATTACCTCTCTCGGTAGTCCATAGCGTACAAATAATTTGAAAATAAATTTGATGACTACTTCTTCTGTTGCATTTGGTAAGGCTTCTGCCTCTACCCATTTAGTCATGTAGTCCGTTGCAACTAGAATATAGGCCTTCTGATTTGACTTTGGATTGAAGGGGCCAACGAAGTCTAGTGCCCATATCTCAAATGGTTCTACAACTACTTTTTCTTTCAAAGGCATTTCATCAGCCTGACCTGGTTTTCCCATCCGTTGACAACTATCATAGGTCTGGACATATTTCTTCATGTCTCTGAATATTGAGGGCCAATAATAGCCCATCTGCAAAATTTTATGTCTAGTCCTACGATCTACAAAATGACCACCACAGGGCTCATCATGTCCGGATTTTAGTATGTTGTAGATTTTGTCATCTCGTACGCATCTGCGGATCTGGAGATCAACTCCTGTATGGAAGAGATATCTGTTGATCCAGGCGAATCATGCGCTATGCTAGATGAATAGTTTTCTTTCCCTTGATGAAAGATGTGTCGGTAATCTTCCCGCTGCCAGATAATTTCCCACATCAATGTACCAAGGTGGATTTGTAGTAAAGGGAAACATATGCTCATCTGGAAATTGATCTTCGACTATTAAGGAGTCATCTGTTTTGGGTATGCGGGATAGGAAGCCTGCGACAAGATTTTATCTCCCAGGTTAATATTTGATGGTGATATCAAATTCTTGCAATAGTAATAACCATCGAGTGACCCGTCCATTAGTAATCGGTTTATTATCTAGATATCTGATAGCAGAATGATCGATATGCAGAATAACCAGATAGCCTATTATATAATGATGAAATTTATTGATGGCATGTATAACAACTAAAAAATCTTTCTCTGTTACTATATAATTAAGTTCAGCTGGAGTAAGACTCTTGCTAATAAAATAAATGGCGTAGGGTTTCTTGTCTTCTTCTTGTTCGAGGACAACACCTATGGCAATATATGATGCATCGATGGAGATGTGAAATGGTATTTTCCAATTTGGTCCCCTCAATGTCGGTGCTGTCGAGATCAACTTCTTGAGTCCTGCAAATGCCACATCACACTTGTCAGACCACTGAAACTCTACATCACCAGTCAAAACATGTAAAGGTGCAACAGTTCTTGCAAAATGTTCCATAAATTTACGATAGTATCCTGAAGCGCCAAGGAAACTACGTACCTCAGTTTGTGTGTGTGGTGTAGGTAGATTAAGGATTACCTCTATTTTTGTTGGATCTACTCTAATTCAGTCTGCATAGATATAATTCCCTAGTACCACACCTTTTGTCATCATCATGTGACATTTTTCATGGATTAAACATAACCTGGTCGCAATGCACCATTCTAGTGCTTTCTCAATATTATTCAGTGCTTGATCAAAGTCGTCTCCATAAGGAGTGAAATCATCCATATAGAATTCAAGTCCTTTGCTGATCAGATCGTTGAATACGCTCAGAATGGCCCTTTGAAAAGTGGATGGAGTGTTACAAAGTCCAAAGGGTAATACTCTGTATGCAAAAGTGCCCAGGGGCATGTGAATGTAGTTTTATCTTGATCTTCTGGGGAAATCTGAATTTGATTGTACCCACTAAAACCGTCTAGGAAAGAAAAAAATTTCTTTCATGCCAAAGTATCCAGGACCTGATCAATGAAAGGCAAAGGGAAGTGGTATTTTTGAGTGGCTTTGTTAAGTTCCCTGTAGTCAACATAGATTCACCATTTCCCATTTTTCTTTGGGACGATCACTAATGGGGAAACCCACCGACTATTGAAGATGGGATATATAAAATCTACGTCCAACAAATTTTGTAATTCTTCTTTAATGATATCCCCAAGGTGAGGATTCAATATTCTGTACGGCTGTTGGATAGGTCAAGCATCTCTTTCAATGTAAATGTGGTGTGTGCAGAGTTGAGGATCAATACCTTTCATATCAAAATATTTCCATGCAAAATCTTGTTGGTATTTGGAGAGGACTTGAATTAGCTTTTGTTTTTGTTGTTCATCTAAATTGGCATTGATGTTCAGAGACCTCCCTTTTGCAATCTCAATGGGTTTTTTGTTATGAATGGTTGTAGTTGGAATTTGTTGTTCCATTAAATCTTCCAGCAGGTCTCCCTGTGCTTCACAGTCTAGAACAACTTGGAGCATCTGGCAGGTTTGGTTTCTCATGGTGGCTGGACTATTGATAAACCCACTAATTACATCATCCTCTAGCTGGTTTTTAAGTCTGAGGGCTTGTTCCAGCGTGAGAGGGGCTCACAAATCCTTTTCTGGGTATTGTGGTGGTGGCAATTTGGGATATACGAAAGTTGGGCTTGGCTTGGCAAGAGGATATAAGATGAGATTCTTTGTGATACCCCCTCTAGCGATTGTCATATTACCCATTCGACATCCTATGTATGCATCTGCTATTGCGAGCCATGGCCTGCCCAATATCAATGGATCCCCTTCAAGTCCACTTCTTGGGTTGATGATGAGGAAGTCCACCGGATATTTCCAAGAGTCGATGAAGATGGCTATATCATGTAATGTGCCAACTGGTCAAACTACCATCGATCTGTGAACTGCAACATTATTGCAGTGGGTTCGAAGGAGTCAAAACCCAGGGTATTGCAGGTTTCCATAGTCAGGATGTTGATGGATGCTCCCAAATCAATTAGTGTATTTGGAAAAGAACAACCCTGGATCTGAACTGTCACTATGGGATTCCCCGGATCTGCATATTTGACCGGTTCTTGTCTACCTAAAATTAGATCAGACAAGGCTCCTACCACATGGACTGTTGGTGATGGATATTTAATTTTTCTGACGGGCTTTCTCCCACATAGCTCCTTGATCGTTTTTGTGTAAATTGGGATGTCTTGAAGAGCTTGCAAGAGTGGATTCTTGATATATAAATTCTTGATTTCCCCTACAATGTTGAAGTTGGGATATACGACTGGTTTTGCTATCATCAATCTTTCGGGGAACGGAGGGGAGGGTGTTGCATCCTTATCAGGATCTTGTGATTCGATTGTGTTCCCCCCCTGCTCGATTTGTTCTGTTATTACCACAGTCGAGGGTGTTATTGTTGGTTGTTTTTCATTCTCTTGCTCTTGAAAGACGTTATTTTCTTCAGGAGATATTATGCACCCCGATATCAATCGTAGTTTGCTGCACCCTACCGAGTTGGTCTCTCCTTTCCCATTCTCCATAATTTGGATGAGCTGAGCCAGTCTGTTATTTGGATTTGGGTGAGGTTGGGCTGGTAATTGAGGGCTCAATTGTGATTGTGTATTTTGGGGCGATTGGAGTGGTTCTTGTAACGTAGGCTGAGTTTGAGGGGCCATCCCCATGGGTTGGTTTCTTATCTCCATGGGGCGCTGCCAATTCTGATTCCAATTTGGGTTTTGGGTAGTCATGTTGGGCCACTATGAAGGGTAGATGTTTTTATTTGAGTTTTTCCAGGATGAGGTGGGATATTGTGAGTTAGGCCAAGTGGAAATTGTAGTTGGCTGATTCTGCCAGGCAAGATTTGCAGCGGGCTGGTTTTGCCAAGTGGGATTTGCAGGTGGGTATTGTTGGGGTTGCCAGTTTTGATTAGTAAACAGATGACCCTACCATGTGCTACTAGGAGCTTGCTACTGATTATACTGTCCAGAGAAGAAAGAGGAAGGGTCTTGTAGTGTATTTGGAGGCCAATTCTGCCATTGACGACGCTGAGCCATAAGATATAACGACTTTGTTTCTTCTTCTTCTTCTTCTCTAAAGACAACTTTCAGTCCAGGAAGTGATGGGAATTGTTTCGTGTCATGATATTTGACACAAATAGCGCAAAACCAAACCATATCCAAAGGGAAATCCCTTGGACCATGTTTTCTTCTGCATCTGTGGAAAAATATGGCCAACGTTTGTTCTGCTTCTATTTTTTTCTGTTTGGCCTACAATACATCCAATTGTGTAGTCAGAGTGCTCAGAATATCTATTTTGAAGTTTTCTAAGAGATTACCAACTTCAGCTCGCGTAACACCCCAGCTGGTAGTATTGCTATTTTTGGTGAGGGGGATACACATCCCTGATCTGGTCCGTGAACTTCCTCTTAATCACCTGATGCACAATAGGACAATGTCATCATAATTTTCTTGATAAATTTCACCCTTCCCCATCAAATTCAACGTTTCTACCCATTCATCTTTCATACCCTTAATCAAAGTTTCCTTAAGTACTTCACCTGGTAACGTACCATAGGGTGATCTTTGTAAATTATACTGAAATCTCTCAACATACTCTTCTAATGATTCATTTTCTTTTGCATTCATTTGAAAGATTTCATATTTTAAGTCTCTGGTTCTACAATAATCCTGATATTTTGTCAAGAAGGCCCATTTCATCTCATCCCATGAGTTTATAGTTCTGCCCCCTAATCCCATAAACCAACATAGAGCTGCTCCTTTCAAAGTGGATGGGAACAATTTTAATTTTTGGGGTTCAGAGGTGTAATAATACCCTCTACATAGGACATAAAATTCAAATAAGAATGCGTTTGGTTCTTCTGAGATTAATCCATGAAAGGTTGGCAGGTTTTGTAGGGGAATTGCCTTCATGGGGGCATTGGCGATTGGATCAACTATCGGATATTCCAATGTGGAAGTTTGGGGACGTTGTGGATTTGGTTGTGCCATTTGATCGAAAATATGCCAGAAATCTTCAGGGATTTCTTGATCCGGATATTTTATTCGAATTGGTTGGTCATCTAATCCTCTAGAGGATTTGATTGCACTCCCTCTATCTGGGATTTAGTGTATGCCTTCTTCTTTCACAGGAGATTCAGGATCAGGTGGTGGGTGTATCTTAGTTATCCCACTGGTTTCTCCTTCTCCTTCCTCCATATTACAAGAGTTTCCCTCTTCTAAAGGGTTGAGGGGTGGAATATTTTTTCTCTGAAAGATTTGCTCAGTCCCTTCAGTTTTTATATGAATCTTAGTGTGGGCTGCAGTTGGTGAAACTGACACCTGAGGGATTCAGGTAAATCCTTTTCTAGGTCCAACCGAAGCTTGAGATTCTACTTTTCGGATGATGTCGTCTATGAAAGTGATTCTCCCAAGGAGCACCAAGCCCTGGATTTTGGTAATTTTTTGGTGGGGGTTTTGGTTTTTCAACATCTTTCTTCTTAGTCATACACACTTCACACAAAAAAATAAAATCAAGAAAGAAAAACACCTATGCAACCTCTTAATGCGTCCGCTGGAGGTAGGCGCTGGCATAAGCATCTTACTTATTTCCTGCATAGGTTCTTACCTTCCATCTTCAATACCTCATCCTCCAGAGGCACAAGCTATGCTACCTTTGACATTCTCCCCTGGAAATGACGCCAAAATGTTGGGGTCTAAAGATGTCTAAAAACAACCTTATTTTAACATTAATTTATCAACCCGCGGATTCGTCTTTTATCTCAAGAATATCAGCAAAGTCGATGCAGATAGCTCGTAGAGGCTAAAATCGTGTAGTTGAAGAAAATATGAGTTTATCAACAATCAAGTTCCTCAAACATTCATTAAACATTCTAGGATTTGAAATCTAATGTTGTGCAATGGAAATGAACTAATTAATCTATTGAATTCATTTAACTAAAAGCAGTAATTGAATCTAAAAAAAGACTTGCACAATGGACTATTATTATGAATCAAATTACTGGAAAGGAAAAAGGCGAATTACTATATCTATGGAAAGAAACAACGATTGCAATATAATCGAAGGAGACAACAATTGTACTTCTATTGAAAGGAATAACACCTATATCTTAACGGAAAGGAATGACACATGTAAACTAATTGAAATGAACAACAAATATAAACTAATTGAAAGGAACAACAATTGCAAATCTAAGTAAAAGGAACAATGCATATGAACTTATGAGGAACTGTCACGCATCAAATCTTAGTAAATAGAAATTGGAACAACAATCATATAATGCTTAAGGAAATATCTATCTCTTGCAAATGACATAAAATCATCAACACACTTATGCATTCATTTAACTACTGTAAAAGGGAATCGAATAAAAAAACATAAATTGAACTGATACAATTACAGGTCGAACAGTAGCTCCTTCAGACTAGGCCCTTGGTACTTAGAAGCACTGCTATTCGAAAATTAGTATGTAGAAATGGTAAAAGCGCTCAAATCTTTTATTGATTTCATAACTGGTACAACATTTACAAAAACTGCTAATGTAGAGCAATTCTAAGTTCTGAGTTCTTGGGTGCAATTCTTCTATCTCTTTTCAGGATCTATTTACCCCTTATATATGACAATAATCTGGGTAAATTAAGCTATCCTGAGGATCGAGAGATCCTCATGATTGATTTACTATTATAAAGTTACAATATAAGAAACTCAATCATCTTCAAAACTGACTTGTTCCATAAAGTCCTCAACCTCCAATAGCTTGCGCATCTTCAAGATTTCCTTTGTTATCTTGGGTTTGACAATATTTAACCAATCCTTTAATAAAACCAATCAATTCCAATCGTATTTTATGATCTATGTAATCTAATTTCAACAATAATGATAAAGAGTATATTATTCATTTTCTATCCTATTTTCTCCTAAATAACCAAAAATTCAATCAAGATGATATCATGAAATGTGAGAAAAGGAAGATATTTATACATTTTTTATAACCTAACAACCCCCTACCAACTTTCAAGTTGGTGGCATCTGTGTGGGCTCTGGATTGTACCTCCTGCATTACACTAGCCTAGAGTATGTATAGTTATTTCATGGGTATCTACGTGATGATTACCTCAAAGTGGTCTATGTCACCCATGGGTTTCTGCGCGATCTCCTGATCAATTCTGACCATCTGTTTTGTGACCATGAATGTGTCACTGCCCTGCACCACTATTTGAATTGTATCATATTTTTCTTTCTGCGTAGGGGGTCGCTGTGTCTTTTTAGGTTGATGCACCGTGGCCTACGGTATTGTATGAATTTGTAACTGCTATAGAGTTTCATGGAATTCTATGGGTTTGGCCATGATCTCTTCTCTCTGTTATTCTGCGGTGTAGACCACATCTTCTCCCCTGTCCTGGACCTTGTCCACCACGAACTCAATATCATCCTCTGTCAGGGTGATGACTATTCCCTCCTTGGTGTATTTCATATTTTTTATCGTCTCCTCCACCTGTGATATAGTTATTTTTTTCGGTGAGAGATGCGCCCCACTTCTTTTCGCTTGTTCTCCCTCCTTGCCGACCTGAGATGTGTCTCCCTTCTTAGCATCCTTATGAATGTTTTCCTTGGGAATTGTTAGTGTCCTCCTTAGCCTCTTCATCATTGTGCTTCTTTCAGATGCCTGAGAGTGCACCACAACCTTCCTGGTGTTAGCTGCTAGACTATTTGTCTTTGTTGATAGGCCTGCCTCAGTTTTCCCCTTGGTTCTAGATGATGTTGTTGCTACTGGATTTGATGCTAGTTTTGCTACTGATGCCTTCCACTATGTAGGCCATTCTTTGATTATCCAATCCACCTCCTCTTTAGTGACACAATATTTCATCTCTAGCCATTTATTCTTTGGATCCCTTGCGGCTTGGATCCACATATGGTGCCTAGATTCCTTAAACTTGGATATCCCCTCCGACTCCTAGACCACTTCCATAGGAATGCAACACACATTTTTTGTGTGTTGTTGTATCTCTTCCAAAATCATATCAAACACTGTGCTATTCACCTTATGATTTTTGGTGTCCTTGGCCTACCATAGGGATTCATACCTAACTGCATAGCGCTTCCCTTTCCTATCCATAAAAGATGAAAATTTTGGATCCTTCCATCCTGCCAAGGCTATGAGAATAATTATCCAGGAATAATGGAACTCAGTTCCATTATCATGCATGTCTTTGCAGTCGATCAAGAATTGGTTCAGGAGGTAAGGTGCCCAACTGAACATTACCCCTTTAAGTACTACACGATGACTGCGATGACTCCTGCTGGAGCCTCTTTTTTTCTACACTTCCTCAACAACTTACAAGCCATGAGCTTGCTCACAAACCTTGTCACTTCATCGTTGATGTCTCTAAGAACAATTCCCATGTTCCCTCTGTTGGTACCAAACTATGCCTTGAATATATCGACGATCTCCTTCTCACACAATTTGTTGTCCAAGTATTCTTCTGGTTGTGTGCTTACTGTGAGTAATCCTATAATTTTGGTGATCAATGCCGCATCGATCTGTAATAGACTATCTATCTAGAGAATGCTGCCATGTACCCGGGCTAATGATTGTTGGACAAACAACTCGACATTTTTACCGTGCCTGAAGTGCGGTATGTCCAGGAGGTTCATGATCCCGAAGTTGTAGAGCCCTGTTATCCACTGCGTAAGCTCCATGATCGGTTTGCCTAAGGGTCCATTTTCCCCTATGTTCACCAAGGAAGATTCCTCGGCCAAGTCTGGGAATTTTGTTGCATTGCACACATCGTGGTAAGAGTACCTTAGTTTAGGTACTTTCCCTAGCATGCCCTCCACAGTCACCACTGCGTTCGGGAGGTAGGGAAGTGTGATTTCTGCGATGTATTGCGACTTTCATTTCTGCTCGATGATAGATGGGCCTGCATCCATTGTTTCTGTGTCATCTTCTTCCCCCTCATATTCTGACTGGTTGGTGATGTTCTTGACCAAAACCTCCTCTTCGTCACGACCCTGTTGCTGACCCTTCATTTTGTTGGGTTTAGAAGGTGTTTCAAGATTAGGGCTTGTATTTCCATTTTGATTTCTAGAGCTTCGTCCCACTTCCCCTTGTGTTGTTGTTGACGTTTCCTTCTCAACCCTTGTCGGGATGAGTGAATCTTTCTCTGAAGTCATAACATCTTCGAGCTTGATGAAATTATTGGGCTCCACTATCCTTTCCTTCCTCCTTTGGCCCTGTCAAGTAACCCATACGTACTACCCTAGAGTGCCAAAATTATGTGGTGTCATGTTTTACCCATTTTGGACAGATGCTCTCTTCTTCACACAATTACACCTAGGTCACACACTTCTATCTCGCTATGTGCTAAAAAATCACTAAGTGTCGAGTTAACTTGTGATTTTTGCACTTTATAGACTGGGTCATAAATGTTTTTCATGTTTTCCATGCATTTGCACCGAGTCCACTTTTTCCAGCGCATTGTCTCTCTATTTTATCACATTAGTTTTTGCGCATGAATTTTTCCACTTTCCCGTCGTTGAACCAACTTATTCCTCTTTTTGTACTTTTCTTATTTTTCTATTTTTTTAATTCATTTATCTTTATTATCTCCTTTTATTGTATTTTTATCAGTTTTCTTTCCTAATATCTACTATAGTACACTATATACATGGTTTTTTCACTGCGGTGCAATTACTGAGAGTGAGTAGGTTGACTGTCCCTGTATAGTTTCAGTCGACTACCATTCACCATTCCTTTCAGTTATGTTCCTCCCAAGTCCTTTAGTTGCACATATCCTCCATATGTAACAATCTTTACTTCATATGGCCCTATTATCCCCTACCCTAGGGATAACTAATGATATCATGTCTCGAGGCCCACAAGTCCTAGACATGGAGTACTGAGAGGCAGATGACTTGAGCATGTGACACAGGCGAGGTCGCGACCTCACCCTTGTCGCGCCCCTGCTCACGGGATCAATCTCCTTCACCTTCTTTCTTAGCCGAAGTGGTTCTTTCAATTCCGTAGTGGAATCTCTACTTGAAACCCGATCCACAGGTCCTTTTCTTTTCCCCATGGCCTTCTACATCTAACCGTGATCTTCCCCGACTCAATATCGGGTTTCAGGGTTTCGTGATCCCTGATGCCAAGAACCTCTGTCCCCGCGATCTCCCGATCGCCAATTTCTCGATACGGCTCCTTTTCTAACTTAGCCTCTCCCGGCTATGCCAAGGTCCATGCAACCATTCTCATAAGACTACAGCCTTATGTATTTCATCGGGGTTTCAAACATCGCAATGCTGAAATGTGAAAACACCTTGTGCACGGGATCCCCGATTCTCCAACGTGACGTTAGCTAGGCCCCACAACAATGGATCTTTTCTCCTTATCGGGATTTCCTCTATCGCGGTTTCGCCACTCGCGGTTTCGCCACTCGCGATATCAAGCAACTCACTTTGTCGACTCCCGACTCCCGATACGCTGACAGACGATTCTCTTTCAACAAATATCCCGAATACTTTGATCTCCTCCACACGTCCCCAACAGGTGGAAGACCCTGATCAAATCTCACACTTTCGCGACTTCTGATGCTCCAGAAGTCTTGCCCTCAGGATCCGCGATCCGCCGAATCCTGACTTCCTTCCGATTCCTGACACGCGTCCCAAATGGATGGATGGTTCAGATCAACTCTCGCTGTTTCATAGGTTTCAATACTCCGATGAAAGGAATCCTCTGTCAACTCCAAACCCCGGTAGCCGATATACCGATGGGTCACTCGATCCCCGCCACGTGTCTCCACAAACGGACGGTCCTGACCGTTTCCGGGACTTTTACCATGGAGATTCCCGATCTCCTGTCCTCGAGACTCCTGATATGCCGATGACCAATATCCCGATACCTATCGGGACTTTTGCTTCCACGAATCCCAGTGCCCAGATCTCCGAAATGGGTGATCGCGTGACACGCGTCCTCCCTCAGACGGACGACTATGATTCCTTTGCTCTTTTGGGACTTAAAATGCCCCAGCTTTCTCGACCTCAGGACCTCTGATATCCCGAGTGCCGATATCCCGATGACAACTCTCGTTGGGATTTTCACCTCGGCTATCCCCGATGGTAAACCTCGTGCAACTCCTATACGATCCGACGGATGACGGGTAATTGGACCAAGATCCAGTGGTCTAGATCCATTCTTCCTGCGCGCTCCTCCTGTGCGTCTCCTGGATGTAGAAACCAACGGTCCAGATCTCTTCTCCAGTCGATCTGATGGTGGCTGTGCTCCCTCCTGAGATTGCACACTTTCTTCCCAACCTTGGAAGAGTTACAAGTTCTCAAAGGCCTCGACCTTTGTCTTCTTTTCCCTCTTCGAACTTCTTTACCTTGAGCTTCACTGCGCATTCTCCACGACGCTGTTCCTCCTGAGCTTTGCTCCTCCTGAATCCTCAAGGGATTTATTTGACTCCTGCGCCTCTGCAGAGTCTTCACACACCCACAGGGTTGTCTCCCCTGAGCTTTTCGAATGCTCAGACCCCTAAGGGATTTTATCCTTCTTCCTTCTCCCTTAGATGGAGAATGTAATGCCCTCCAGGCTATCCTTCCGCTCAAGAAACTCCTTGCTGAGCCTTTCAGGGTGTTCAACAACCCTGTGAAGATCCCTCGGTGGAATCTTCCTTCACAATACAAAACTCAAAGAGTTCTCTTCTCCTGTGTGTCTGTCTGCACACTGTCTCTGTGCCCTCCTGGCAGAGTGTCTTCTTCCAAAACTTCAAAAGTTTTGTCCTCTCCTTCTCCTGTGCACCTATGCACCTGCTCAATTCCCATCTAACAGAGCTCTCAGAGTCCTCAGTGACTCGGGTTATTCTTTGAACTCGCAGCAGAGTTCTCCCTCTGTGCACTCCTTGCACCCGCTCAATGCTCTCTTGGTAGAGCTTCACAAAATCCACAACAGAATTCTATCTGCAACTGTGTCTCTCATACACAGCCTTACCTCCATGGTATTCAAAAACCTTGAGGTCTTTCTTCTGAGTTGTTGACTCCAGTTCCTGTGCCGCAGCACGTCTCTATCTGAACCCACAGAATTTAGAAGTGCTTCAGTGCCTCGGTATTCAAAGACCGTTGTACTCTGTCACGCCCTCCTGGCATGAAACCTCAAATACCTTCACTTGAAATCCAACCAACTCCTGAAAATGCACAACTACAACACACATCTACAACATACATAAAGAACACTCACAGACATCCACATAACACAGAAATACATGCAGGAAAAACTGCTTTTGTTTATATTAAAATGGAAAATGCCTGTATTTACAAGGTGTTCCTGAGCACAACCTGTAACAAGGTATCGACTCTTCTCTCTTCTTCTCTCTACTCTCAGAACTCTACTCTTCTACCACTTTACCACTACTACAAAATGAGATACAAAATCTCTTTTACCTGAGGGGGCTCTTCGAGCGCTTCCCTTCAACCTACCTACCCTATTCAATTACATTGAATGGGCTGTCTAGTCCAGCGTCTGGATCTAGATCTCAGCCATACAAACATTTAATGGCCGATCTTATCTACAACCTACGTAAAGTCACGGATTCTACAACTCACCAGCATAAACATTTAATTACATTAAATTCAAATTTCAAATGGGGCTGCGCCTCTCTCTTAGCATGCGATTTGAATTCGCTGGCGTGGCTGGATGGCTGGTTGGCTGACATGGAGAGATGCTCCTGCATCAAACTCCTCAGCTGCAAAATTTATGAGCTCCTGCTCATGAGATTCTCCTCTCATCTATTGGAAATCCTCCTGGATCCCAAACAAATATCTGGAGCTTCTCATCTGCTCCATTCTGTTGCTACTTCTGCGTTGCTGCTGCTGCTTCCTTCTTCTGGTTCAGCCTCTCCTTGCTGATAGTGTCTGCTGATCGGATCATCAGCTCCATGATCTCTTCGATCACTTCGTCCAGCTGCTCCCATGGCTGGCTCTTCTCATGCAGTCTCCTCAGCTGCAATTTTTTTGGTAAATGAGCAGATTGTCATGATCTCCCATGCCTCCTTCATCAGTTTCCAACTTCACCTGTCGGATGTGCACACTCTGCACTTTCACTCTTCTCTCTAGGGCTTCAACCTGTTGCCACATATCAGCAAAACAAACGTTTTTTGCTTCCTTTCCTTCTTCTGCTGCAAACTCCCACGTTGCAGTCTCTTCAGCTTCTTGGCTGAAAATGTTGAGCCATTCCTCAGAATGCTCGTCTTCTCCTTCTGCTTCTTTTGTTGTTAGCTCCAATGCTATAGCTCTTTCAACTTCTTCAACTTTCTGGCTGAAAGAATTGAGACACTCCTCTGAATGCTCATCTTCTTCATCTGCTTGGGTAGCTTTCAAAGTCTGCTCCAATCCCTCTTCTTCCCTAACAGTCACGACTGACTGTTCTTCTGCTGCTG
Organism: Picea engelmannii; assembly: GCA_009831015.1. Lineage (NCBI taxonomy): Eukaryota > Viridiplantae > Streptophyta > Pinopsida > Pinales > Pinaceae > Picea > Picea engelmannii. The sequence continues at coordinate 9,826 of ML800926.1, read as the reverse complement.
CCGCATCATTTGCAACACTGAATTTCACCTCCCCCTGGGCAAATGGTAGGAATACTCCAATTCCCCCAATCATAAGAATATTATCCTGATCTTCCTCCTCTTCTGTCAGCTACACCTGCTGATCCAAACTCATTTCCGAGCTCACCTGTTCTGTTAGTTCCTCGGGCTGATTCCAACTCACTTCTGAGTTTATGAGACTCTCATACAGTCTCATCTGCTCATCCCTGCCCACATGGAAATATGGGATGATTCCGCTGCTCTCCTGACAGACTATGAGATCAACCGATCCCATATTCATCAGCACCCTTTGCTGAATTGAACTCACCTCTGAGTCCATGAGACTTTCAGATAGTCTCGAATTTTCATTTATGTCCACCTAGCAGTTTAAAATGCTTCCACTGCCCTCCTGGTAGTCTCCGAGATCCCGCAACGATCTCATGTCATTGCCCAGCTGGCAATGTGAAATTCCCTGGTTTTCCTCTTGACAGTCTCTGAGATCCCACAACGATCTCATTTCATTGCCCACCTGGCAAAATGGAATTTCTTCTCTGCCCTCCTGGCAGTCCTTGAGATCTTCAGTCGATCCCAATTCATTCTCCTCACCGAGAAATTTCCTAGTCTCCAGTTCACATACCTGAACCATTTCTTTAGGTCCATTGAGGTTTTCAGCATACCTCAACCACCTTTTCAACAGCCTTCACTGTCTTATGATGATCAACTCCTTAACTGACCATTTCACTTTTTCCTTCTTCATGGGCCATTCATACACCCATCTCAGCTTCTTATCCTGCCGCAGCTTCAATTCGAGCTCATCTATCCTCGCATTCTGCCACATCTTCAATGCAATCCTTTCTATCTCCGCTCTTATATCAGCGAGCTCTCTATCCATCTCTGCAAGATTTTCTACCTGCAAATAATCGCCACAGAGTCTTCAACAACCCTGTCTTCCTTTACCTTCTCCCTCTGCTTGAAATATACAAACAGAGTTCTAGCTCTGATACCACTTGATGCAGGCGAGGCCGAAACCTCACCCTCATCATGCCCCTGCTCACAGGATCGATCTCCTTCACCTTCTTTCTGAGCCGAAGCGTCTCTTTTGATTCCACAGTGGAATATCTGCTTGAAACCCGATCCACAGGTCCTTTTCTTTTCCCCACGGCCTTCTGCATCTAACAGTGATCTTCCTCGAATCAATATCAGGTTTCGGGGTTTCGTGATCCCCGATGCCAAGAACCTCTGTCCCCGCGATCTCCCGATCGCCGATTTCCCGATATGGCTCCTTTTCTGCCTTAGCCTCTCCTGGCTATGCCAAGGTCCATGCGACCGTTCTCATAAGACCGCAGCCTTATGTATTTCATCAAGGTTTCAGACATCGCAATGCTGAAATGCGAAAACACCTTGTGCACGGGATCCCCGATATCCCGATCCCGGATTCTCCGACATGACGTCAGCTAGGCCCCACAACAACGAAGCTTTTCTCCTTATCGGGATTTCCTCTATCGTGGTTTCACCACTCGCGATATCAAGAAACTCACTTTGCCGACTCCTGACTCCCGATACGTCGACATACGATTCTCTTTTGGGAAATCTCCCAAATACTCTGATCTCCTCCACTCGTCCCCAACAGATGGACGACCCTGATCAAATCTCTCACTTTCGTGACTTCTGATGCTCCAGAAGTCTTTCCCTCAGGATCCACGATCCGCTGAATCCCGACTTCCTTTCGATTCTTGACACGCGTCCCAAATGGATGGACGGTTCAGATCAACTCTCGTTGTTTCGGAGGTTTCAATGCTCCGATGAAAGGAATCCTCTGTAAACTCCAAACTCTGGTAGCCGATATACCGATGGGTCACTTGATCCCCACCATGTGTCTCCACAAACGGATGGTCCTGACCATTTCCGGGACTTTTACCATGGATATTCTTGATCTCCTATCTTCTATACTCCTGATATGCTGATGACCGATATCCCGATACCTGTCGGGACATTTTCTTCCACGAATCCCAGTGCCCGGATCTCCAAAATGGGTGATCACATGACACATGTCCTCCCTCAGACGGATGGCTGTGATTCCTTCACTGTTTCGAGACTTGAAATGCCCCGGCTTTCTCGACCTTAGGACCTTTGATATCCCGAGTGTCGATATCCCGATGACAGCTCTCGTTGAGATTTTTACCTCGGCTATCCCCGATGGTAAACCTCATACAACTCCTGTTCGATCCGACGGTTGATGGGTAACTGGACCAAGATCCAACGGTCTAGATCTGTTCTTCCTGCGTGCTCCTCCTGTGCGTCTCCTAGATGTAGAAACCAACGGTCCAGATCTCTTATGTAGCCGATCTGATGGTGGTTGTGCTCCCTCCTGAGCTTACACACTTTCTTCCCAACCTTGCAAGAGTTACAAGTTCTCAAAGGCCTCGACCTTTGTCCTCTTTTCCCTCTGCGAACTTCTTTACCTTGAGCTTCACTGCGCGTTCTCCACAACGCTGTTCCTCCTGAGATTTGCTCCTCCCAAATCCTCAAGGGATTTCTTTGAATCCTGCACCTCTGCAGAGTCTTCACGCACCCACAGGGTTGTCTCCCCTGAGATTTTCGAATGCTCAGACCCCTAAGGGATTTTATCCTTCTTCCTTCTCCCTCATATGGAGAATGTAATGCCCTCCAGGCTATCCTACCGCTCAAGCAACTCCTTGCTGAGCCTTTCAGGGTGTTCAACAACCCTGTGAAGATCCCTCGGTGGACTCTTCCTTCACAATACAGAACTCAAAGAGTTCTCTTCTCCTATGTGCCTATCTGCACACTGTCTCTATGCCCTCCTGGCAGAGTGTCTTCTTCTAGAAATTCAACATTTCTATCCTCTCCTTCTCCTATGCACCTATGCACCTACTTAATGCCCACCTGGCAGAGCTCTCAGAGTCCTCAGTGACTCGGGTTCTTCTCTGAACTCGTAGCAAAGTTCTCCCTCTATGCACTCCTTGCACTCGCTCAATGCCTACTTGGCAGAGCTTCACAGAATCCACAACATAATTCTGTCTGCAACTGTGTCTCTCATACACAACCTTGCCTCCAAGGTATTCAACAACCTTGAGGTTTTTCTTCTGAGTTGTTGACTCCAGTTCCTATGCCACAGCACGTCTCTATTTGAACCCACATAATTCATAAGTTCTTCAGTGCACCGGTATTCAAAGGCCGCAGTACTCTGTCACGCCCTCCTGGCATGAAACCTCAAAGACCTTCACCTAAAATCCAACCAACTCCTGCAAATGCACAACTACACCACACATCTACAACATACATAAAGAACACTCACAGACATCTACATAACACAGAAATACATGCAGGAAAAATTGCTTCTGTTTATATTAAAATGGAAAATGCTTGTATTTACAAGGTGTTCCTGAGCACAGCCTATATTTACAAGCTCTTCTCTCTTCTTCTCTCTACTCGCAGAACTCTACTCTTCTACCACTTTACCACTACTACAAAATGAGATACGAAATCTCTTTTACCTGAGGGGGCTCTTAGAGCGCTTCCCTCCAACCTAACTACCCTATTCAATTACATTGAATGGGCTATCTAGTCCAGCGTCTGGATCTAGATCTCAGCCATACAAAGGCACGACTTCTACAGCTAACCAGCATAAACATTTAATTACATTTAATTCAAATTTCAAATGAGGCTGCACCTCTCTCTTAGCGTGCAATTTGAATTCGCTGGCATGGTCGACTAGCTGGTTGGCTGACGTGGAGAGATGCTCCTGCATCAGCATGGCCCTAAAGGGCCCCTCTTTTGTTCAATTCAGTCCACTTATCACCAACAATAGTATCCATCCCACCAACCTAGTCCTGAATTAGTGGTGGGTCTTTCTCCATGAGTTAATGAGTCCAGGTATCATGGTATGTATCACTTTGATTTTTGAAGCACTTGAATATGTTTTATCAACTCCTTCTTCATTTCATGACGTTTTCTTAGAAATTATTCTCTTTTCCTCGTTCATACCTGGAGGGGTGACATGGTGCCCTAGTAAGTTGATTTCCATTTAGGATGGGTTTCCCCTGGGTGGATCTGTGAAAATTCATTGTTCATCCCTCCATACTTACCACTTTCCATCTTTATTCCTTCCATCTCCCCTATCCTTGTTTGGGCATTGGGATTGGATACGCTAGGAAGGGTTGTACCTTACCTTGTAAGAAGAAGGGGCTAAAGGCCCAGAGGGTAAAATTATCTGGAAAGAGTTAAAAGCCAATGTTGAAACCTTTGAGATGCTTCTCCTAGGGATCCCTGATAAAGCAATGAAGATATTCTCAATTAGAAAATGGGACCCATAAGATACATAAACACTCAAGGTACTAGTTGATTGATAAGAGGTCTCATCACGAGCCGACCTATTATGAACATGGGCATGTAGCGGCATGACACTACCACCTATTTGGTCACCAAAATAGGGTAGTGGATCTTGATGGCATCACCAAGAGAAAGGGGGTCTCATCACGATCCATCCTTCTCATTTCTGTGAAATGTTTATGGATAATACTGTCACCTATGGTCATCAAGCCAGGATATTGGCCCTCAACTTTTCCCTTGAAGAACAAAAGAAAAATATCAAAATAAATTAAGCTAAGAATAAAAGGCAATGAATGGGATACGAAACAATTGCATTAATGACAAGGTGCAACTCTCCCTCTACAAAGGCACCCACTGGTAATTCTTTACATTTCCTTGTTATTACGTGCACCCCATGCCCAAATACTTACCCCATGCCACCTAATACACTTACATGACTTGGATTAGATCCCACCTGGGAAACACCCAAAACTTAAGGGAGGATAGCCCAATAGGAAACCCTGAGACCTTCTCCAAACCTAACTTTTCAAATTGCATAACGTCTTTGAGAATGTGTTTGGGTTAAGGGTGGTTTTATGCACATGTTTGGGTAATTTAATTATTGGATGTGATTTACATGCTATGATCCCCGTGACTTATGAATCCTTGGAGGGTGTACTTGTTGTTTCTGTAGGACCTTTCCCGGTGGACAAGTACACATGAGGTAATGATTAGCTCGGACCTTCATGAGGTCTTAAATCCCACAAACGGATGCTTCAACCCCATCGAGGGGTAAGAAGAAAATGAATATTTGCACTGAGAAAAAGAAGGACATTGCCTTTAGAGGCACCCTGGAATACCTAGACCTAGGTGGATATTGAACTTCCACATGGACGTAGGACCTTGAGGGCCCTGGACATCACCATCATGACCTTGGACATCATCCAGATATAGGGCTTTCATTTTGGAGGTAGTTATGAGCCTGGTGGCACGTGTGGGCATCATTTGGGGCCTCTAGAGGCCAAGCGCCCTACATTTTAGGCTCAACATTCCACCTTAGGGCCTCAACATCACTCTAGAAGGGCATGAGGTCACCCTTGGAGATGTCTTTAGGTGTTAATTAATTTTTGTTATGTCAAAATTGGATTTTATTGTAAATTGGCCAAGTCAGATTTAATTTTGACCTAAAATTTAATAAGGGTCAAAGTTTTGTATAAATAAATATAAATTACATTCATTTTTACATCATAACTCATCACACACAAGTGGTGGTATGAAATTGTTTCCCTCTTTAAGGGTTATTGGCTGAAATAACTAGTGCGTAACTCTTGGGAGAGCTTTATGGTGGTGTGTTTTGTCATTTTTCATGGTGAAATGGTCTTCAACTAGGGTTTGAATTGATTATTCTTGGTGAAGTAAGTGGAAAATATGCATTTTTATTCATGCTATGAATGTTTGTGGTAAAATTTACTTGTTTCATGTCTAAGATTATGAAATTGATTGTTTAAACCCTAGGGGAGAAACAACAAATGCTTCTTTCTCTCTATAACTATTCTACTAGCTTGATATTTCCAATTGTACATTTTCTTAAGAGTGAATATTAGAGCCCTAAAGTGATAGCTCTCTAGTAATATCATTCTTGTCACCAACTAAATTTTCTTTCAAAAAATCTAAGGAAGGAAGGTACGCTAGGGCCTAGAAGTGCCTATTCTCTAGCAAAACCTCCCTTAAAAGGGGAAAATTCTTGAGTCCTTGAAGTGCCAACACCTCTTGCATTAACTTCTTCCCTTATCTAAAAATTATCATTATTATATTTCAAAAGTGATATTGTTACTGTTATTGACTCCATAAGCCCTAAAAGGCACTGATTTTTACACTCTTGTAACAAACTTCTCCATGTTATTGTAAGAAAATTCTATGTGCATCTAAGTTTCGTATTGATTCTTCTCTCTCTGATCACAAATACTTTATTTAGAGCTGCGTTGTTAGAAACTGAGAGTGAAATCGCAATTGCTCTCCCCAACGAGGGAAATATGAGAAACATTACTCTGCCTTTTGTCCGATAAGCTGTTTTAGACTTGATCCAGTATGTGTTGTTGATGGAATTGCATATTGGTGTGGGTGTGCATATGCTCAGTGCGCGAAGATACAGATCTCTAAAATAAATATATCTCTATGGAAGGGTTTAACTAGAACCAACTAGATAGGAATCAACAATCCGACTACTAAAACTAGCCCAGGTTCCGAAAGAGATCCAGACAAAGTGAATGAAAGAGGAAAGGAAAATATTGATCTTCTGATCCCACGACATTTTTGATGATCTGTCAGTATCTGGTTTTGGGTCCGGGTATAGTTATGTTTTTCCCCGGGCCAGAAATAGAAACACTTGGCTTTATACTCCCAGACCTTTGATGACATGAGCATACTTACTTCAGGATGGGACAACAAGGAGTGACTCAGCTTATAATGGAAGGAGTAGGGGTTTTTCAATCGATTGAGTCATGCCCAACAAAGTGGAGTAGGAGGGAAGACCACCAACATGCATTTCTTTCTCTGCTGGCCCGACATCAGAACCACATCCAAGTCCCATTGTTTTTCCTTTGGCATCTAAGTCATCTTCCTCCAAGTACCTCACTGCATATTCATATATAGTTGTTGATTCCACTCCCATATCCCCTTCTCCTTGTTATCCAATAACAACAAATGAACATCCATCATTGTCTCCTCGTTCTGCTCCCAACTATTCAACAGTCTGAACCCATCTCTTTTCACCTCCAATCTTAAGCTCTATTTATCCCTCTCCAAATGGAGTGATCAATCCCTTGTGGCGATGAGGTCCCAAGCATAGGTTGGGGAAGGCATGAATGTGGCCAAGATTGGTTTCAGGAAGTTGATATCTACTCCTGAGAAAGAGACCACGACATTCAATTCGATGAGGATGGAAGCATCTGGAAGGGGCTCAAACGGAAGGACTGAAGATTAGCCAGCTAGAAAACTTATCATTGTAGATCTCCCCGATATGCATTTAAATCATATGGATGTGTTTTGGATTTTATCACTTGGATGCCTTACATCTTTCATGTAATTGGTTTTCTATTTTTTTTTAATAGCAAAACAATTAAAAAGATTAAAAAAAACATTAACATAATAAAACTTATATATGTTTATAATATATATATATATATATATATATATATATATATATAAACTAACCAAAATAAAATTAAATAAATAATCTTTTATTTGTTTTGTTTTATTATAAAAAATATTATAATAATAAAAAATAAAACCATAAAAAAAAAATTACACAAAAAAAAATCAAAACATTGTAAAAATAAAAACAAATTGCAAATGGATATTTATAAATCCTAAAAACAATATTAAAATAATGTTTTTACATTTGATCTAACTTGGTTTTTTGAGTCACTTCAAACAATAATTGACGATGAAACTTGCGCGCAAAGGGGGTAATAGGTAAAACATACTTTGTTTTTGAATTTGATTTGGTAGCATTCATACTCATTCCTGCATTTCATATTTTTCGAAGCTCTCATAGTTTTCATGCAAGATTAGTACTAAGCCTTTACAGGTTCGAAGACGATCCAATCTCATGACCAAAGTGATTTTTGAGAATCACAAAACTTTTCAGAAAAACATGCTTTATTAAAAGCTTGAAGGAGCTAAATTTTTAACCGCACATGTCATGACATTTGCCGCTACACTGCCATCTTTCAGAAAACCAGTTACGCCATGACATGATCATTACCTTTATCCTTCCAAGATTATTCATCATCCAAGTATTGAAGCCCACCTTTCATTTCCCTATCCATCATGACTTCACACATGCCTATCTTTCTGAGTCACATACATCTCTTTCTTATTTTGTCGTTCATTTTGCCTTATGAATAAAACCATTCAGTTCCTTTCCATGACTACATTATGCTGCTCTATTTTTCATAAACAATATTGCTACCAAGATATTTTCATCTATAGTCCTACCAGTCATTTTGTATGAACTCATGTTGAATGATGTGGGATTCCTTAAGGCCCACCTTTCAACAAGTCTTTCCCCATCGACCTCAACACCTTATCTGGGATAGAGACTAGAGTATTTTTGAGTACCTTGAGGCTTGCATGCCTTAATGGCAAGTTCTCTCGCTAAAAATCATGGGAATACATCAATGCCCCTTGATTGTTAGATCTTGCAAGTGGCTCGACATAAACTCATTCATTTGCACTTCACAAGATGTACTTAGGTACCTTGGCACTCATTGGCATCAATTATGATTTTTCCTCGCATTGGTTAACAACATTCATCAATGGTTGGTAATCCAATGACTTATTTTTATGCTCAATATCAACACATTTATTCGCATGATTAGAATTGTAGCATCGGGTTTAGTAGTGGGTGAAGACTATACACTTTTCCATGACTCCATCAACAATTGCAATATTATTTTTCCAGCCATATGAGAGTACCACAGTTCCACTTTCAGACTTCATCTTTTGATTCATACAACCAATCAACAATTAAAATTCCTTCAATTCACATTCCATGATCTAGTCGCAGTGAATTCCATGATCCAAATGCAGTGACAACAACAGTCACATTTTCTTGATCCAACATCAACTACATCCCTATTGCATGGTTCATCTACTTTTTGGGTAATTGGAGGTATGTTTTTTTCTACTCTTTAATCATGCAATTCCTTACATGCTAGAGTGAATGAATTTGGAAAATTCCCTCACCATGTTCCATTGCCTTTTGCTTTTTCGTACACATAACACATCTTCAGTTGGGGGGGGATATTCATTACCATTTAATTCCATTTACACATTCATCACCTCATATACCGTTGACCAACATGTCTCTTCCGAGCTATACTTTGTTGCACTTTATTCCAGATATTGATCTATCTTGGCATGATTCATAACATGAAGAAAAATCTTTCTTATGCATGTTGATGAATTATCATTTAGAATGCACGTGTGCTTAAAATATTATTGCAGCGAGAAAATAGGTAAACGAAATGAATGTTGTTAACACAAGAACCAACATTTGTTATATTCATGGTTGTCACACAAGAAACAACCATCAGAAAAATCAACGATTACTCATGTATTTCACATCATGGAATGATTTCATTAAGAAGCCAAAATTCCTAAAGAATAAACATGCAAGGTTGCATGAAAAGATGCAAAAATATCAGTTGGGGGGTCGAGGGATTTTCATCCTCTTTATTGTTAAAAAATATAATCATGCAAAACCAAAATTGAGAAGAAAAGTGTTTATGCAAGGTTGCATGAGGACATGAAACAAGTTCAGTTGGGGGGTATGTTGAGTCTCAGGATTGTCTCATTTTCATCCTCTTTTCCTTTCACCATTCTTCACATTTATCCATATTCTACCACTCCATAAACCATTCATTAATACCATTTTCATAATTAAATATGGGTTTAGCCTTATTATTTTCCAAATCATTTATTTTAGTATTAAAAG
>ML800925.1:253410-267365 GCA_009831015.1 Picea engelmannii | reverse complement strand
TCGCACGCAATATTTAACATCTGATTCAGAAACTCGCACACAAGAAACTAAAGTCCTTACTCTTTCCAATGGAAGTGGTCCCACTTCATTTGGATTCTGTATGAAAACGTTATGACTGTTATACCCAGAACACCTGTTTTTTGACTAGTTTCAGGACTGGTCACAAACCCTATATTCCACAGAGTGTATCTCCATAATTATAGCGAATCAAGAGCTGAAATTTTTACCAGAGGTACCTTGATATGTCTTCTCAATACTGTAGCGATGTCACCATCTGAATTGTTCTAGAAAAAAATTTATAGAAAAAATGGTAAGATGACCTGAAAATAACATACCTTAGAACATATCACCAAAAGACTTCATCCTCCCTTGAAATCCGGCCTTCTTTTTCTTCTTCTTCCCTATGAAATTCGACTTGTATAAAATGAATGTATAATGATGTTTATTTATACCATTTATGTCACTTCCTTTTAACATTAGGTCCGACCTGACACTTTCTTATTTTGCAATTCTTTTCTTTAATTATCTTCAGGGCCTACATGTACAATTCACTTTGTCATCTTCAAAAATTCATTTCTCCTCAACCATGAGGATCCACGTGACGTGCCACATACCACCGGAAACAACATGATGTATACTATCCATCCATGGGTGTTGTATCTGCATGTGCATTTTCCTTCATGTCCAAATAACTTCATCAATCTTGTGGTCCAAAACCCGTGACTAGGGTTGACATCAATGACAACAACCAATCTTCCAACAGTTGATGGGGATGCTTGCACTGTCTTCATGGATGAAGCCTGTACACTTACGGATAATCCTCTCTCCGACATGACTCTCTCTATCATCAAGTTGAGGAGTACTTATGTCACTGATTCTTCAAGCGCAGTGAGCTCGTCTGTCATACACGCTCGGGATTAACGATATCGGGTTCAAGATTAACTCATACACTGTAATGAAATAGACGACAACAAGGCGATGATAATTGTGCGATAGAAAATTAGTCTGCGGGCTCAAACTCTCATTTTAGCGAAAGTGTTCTCGGTGCATGGCGCGACGGGATAAATAGGTAAATCGGCAACGGTTCGCTTGCAACGGGTATGAAGTCTTCATTAACTCCGTTTTGTCCGTTATGGCATGGTCCAATGGTCTGGTGGTGAACCATAAATGATTTTTGACCCGTTCGGAGCATTGTTCGAATGGTTATAACGTCCCCAACGACTATATTTCTTCTCCATGGCGAAGTTCCATGTGTCGTTGTTTTGACATCCTGGAGAAGCTCCAATTCTGCAAATTTTCTTTCTGCGAAGTTCCCTCTGGAACCTTCTCTAACTTTTCAATCTTAGCCCTCTTCTTAATTAGCTTCCTAGCCTTCTTTCCATTGAGCTTCATCTCGATATTCATTTTTCCTTTCTAATTCTTATCTTCTTTGGACATATTCACTGCGCATTGTTGAGATTCTTTCCTAGGATTAAGTGATAACACCTCTTCTTTAACTGGGATAGGTACTTTAGTCTTCTGTGAGTCCTCTAATGTTCTTGCAGCTTTGACATCTAGGTCTCTAGTGTTAAGTAACTTCGATCTGTTCTCCTGTTCTTCAATCAAGTGTGCGATCCTTCTAGTCATGAAATCTTTTAACTCTTGTTTCTTTTGCTCCAAAAATTCTTCTTCTTCCTTTTGTCTGGCTTGATCTCTATCAATCCAAGGTTTTCCTAGTAACATGGTAAACGAGGCGTTGTCCTCAATAAATTTAATAATGTCAAAATCTTCTTCAGTCGAAGTTCCATTGGTACTCACAGGTATCTGAGCGAGCTTTCCACATAGGTTCACCAATTTTCCTCTGAATAATCCTATTCCTCCCAGTGAAGGAATCATAACAGGCCTCCCTAAAAGTTCCCAAGTTCTTTATGTTATAATATTCACCTGTGTTTCTTCATCCAAAACAAAGTCAATGTTGAAGTCTCCCATCCTTGCTTCAATGCATTCTTTTTCTTTAAAGATCTCTGATAATCCGACATGTCAGTGGTCATTCAGGGTTTCTTTTATTTGTAGTAATATTTTCTCTGATTCTTTCTGGGGTTCTATTATTTCTATATCTTCCTTAGGGTTTTCTTGATTCAGATTCATTCCTTCAATATTAGAAATCATTCTAGGGCAATCCAACACTTCATGGTCAATATATTTGCAACAAAGACAACTAGGTCTTCTCCTAGGGCATTCCTTAGTAATATGTCCCGATATTCTACAACTGTAATGGAGGGTTAATCCTCTCTTTCTTTTAAGTGATCCCCATCTTTTCCTGTACTGCGCGCTAGGATGATAGGAACTAACCTGCAAAAAATTCTTTCTAGGACCCTGCATCCATTTGTTAGTCCAAACATTCCTTCTATGCATAGGTATAACATATCTTTCACTATTCTTATTAGATCTATTCATATCAAACCTTATTTCATCTATCAATGCCCTAGTTTTTAATCTAAGACATAATATATTAACCATACCTAGATCCATACTTTAGAAACAAAAAACATCCCACTAATCTTACTTTTACAGAGCACAAAGCTTTCAGATCTAGAAATTTTCGCTATTCTTACCTTTATCAAAGAACAAAGTTTACAGATATTACCTATTTTCTTCAGATCTGACTTCTTTTCTTGGCACAAAGCTTCATAGGTCAATTAGAATGCTGCGCACTAGGGAAACAGATCTATGCACAGAGCTTTCATGATTTTAGGTCGAATATTTTCACAAATCTTATTCTTCCTTAGTTCCCATCAATCACAGTTTCAGGTCCCGACAACGGAACAATTTGTTGGCACAGGGGTAGACCCAGGGTTCAACGCACCAACAAAACCCTAACTATTGGCCCTTTCGGCAACACTTGCGAAGCAGATGAAGTCTTACCTGAGGTAGAGGCAGGGGTGGTTGTAGGACTCAGATGTCTGCAACCTTAGCTGGGACAAATATCTATGATTGTACTACTTGATAAATCACTTAGCATTGTGAGTTCATCAATATGTAGCTAATATATACTCCACAGATCAACCAGAGCATCACAACACTTACTTAGATCTGATGTATGTGGTTCACCCCCACCCTGGGGCTACATCCACCAACTCTTCTTCTTTATTGTCTTCAGTCAATTAGTTACATGCAAAGAGCCATCAAAATATTACTTCGCCTAGGACAGGAGATCTGTGCACCTCTCTAGATCCTCCTTCCTTGCGAAAAAGAAAAAATCCTTCCTCAGTCTATTACAACCACTTGCACTTAGCTCTGCAAGTCTCTCACAGTCATGCACAAAGCACTTACAAACCACACTTTCACTTAGCATACGCTTACAACTGATTAATGACCTCTTCTTACATTGCTTAGATATCTATTTATACATTACAAAAGTGGGCCTAAGCATGGGTAAACCCATGGGCCGACATCCCATTCACATTAGATAATCCCAACAACCCAAAAAGGACCCAAAAGGGGGCCAAAATATCATGATATTCACTTTGTCTTGCGCTCCTCCTTCAACAAGTTGTCAAAGTCCAAAATAGGTCAATATGACCAAGAATATCCCAACACTTGGTCAAGGGACAACAATTTACAACCAATATGGGGGACATATATATGATTACAACACTTAACAGAGCACTTAGAAAACAATATGAATTAGTTCATGTGTATCATTCACATCGCAGATTAACCCTTATTACATATCAACGCAGTATCAATCAAGATCTAGCTCTTAAAATCACTTAGCACATAGCATTAACTCAAATCTAGCACTCATTCATCTTTAATACCGTTATGCACTAAGAAACAACATTAGATGCATTCAACATACATTATAACAACAATACTAAGAAAACAAACAACATAATGCACATCGCACAAAGCACATCAAGACAAAGGATGTACGTGGTTCACCCCAGTGTGGGGCTACGTCCACCAATGGCTTCTTCTTCTTTATTAGTCTTCAATCTTCTTACATTCATCTGATCATGTGCACAAAGCCACATATCCTAACTCTGCAGAAGATAGGAGATCTACGCGCTGTGCGCCAGATCCTCCTTCCCAAAATCAGGTCAAGGCACAAAGCCAACTCCTTAGTAGCACATAGCCTTAATTTACACAGTCTGTCTGCACAAAAATACTTACAACCTCTTGCACTAAGCCAACATTATTACTTACAACATATTGTGCACATATACCACTATCATCAACCAAAACCCCCTCTCTTATGTCACTTAGCTACTTATTTATACATTTACAAAAAGGCCTAAACATGGCTAAACCCATGGGACGACATCCCATAACCCGTTAAATAAACCATAGTAAACCCTTTTTTGGGTCCACAAGCCCGCAAAATGAGTGATATCCCACGATATCTGCTCTACCTGGGCACTCCATCTTCAACCAGCCTGTCGAAAGTCCCAAAAGTGGTCAAACACGACCAATATTTCCTCAAAACTTGGTCAAGGGCCAACATGCCCCCAACACTCACCTGTGACTCATCCCGAGTCACTCAGATATGGGCAACACTCCTTCAAAGGCCTTGAGCTTAGATCAACCTTCTTCAACTTTTCACTTTACCAGAGCCTCCTGCTCGACAAAATCCAGAATCATTTTCTCTGTAACATGCCCTTCCAGGCACTGTTCCACTGCCGTAACTATCTGGTCTAGCTGTGAGCCTTGTCCTTTGATCTCTTCAAAAATAGTGCAGGATTCATCCTACACCAGCTGTAGTCTCTGTGTAACTTCCATGACTCTGCTCTAGATGGCAGTAATATACTGCTAGACTGTGCACTGCTCCTGTGATCTCTTCATTCGCTTGACCGTAGTGAGTAGCTTCATCTACGCTTCCACGGTGGATGCCTGTTGTTAGCGATCAAATAATTCATTCTGAAATTTGTTTGAAAAATGATGCCTCATATTGTGGGGGAATTTTGACTGCCTTCCCAAGATCTAAATGCAGATCTGAAAGTACCATTGGAAAGCTTAGGATTTCTAGTTGATAATCAAATATTCAAGCGTGTAAAACAGACTCTCCATGGCTCAGAAAATTGATTTTTCCCAAGGAAGTTTTCATTAAAAAAATCTGCACTTTCACCGGCTCATTGGTTTTTCTCACAGTGTAGTGAGCCAGTGAAAGTTTTCCTTTCCACCGGCTAAAGGGGCAGAATCAAGACAAAAGAGCCGGTGAAAGCGCATAAGAGTCCAGAAACATTTTCTTTCTGCCCAGATCGTTATTTTTGGATTCCTGAACACGTGGGAAAGGTGTTAAATGATGGATACTAATTAGGAGAAGCTAGAATATATTTCTCATTAAGTTTTAAAGAAATATGGTAAGGAAATAACACCAAATGGCATGATTAATCTTGACAGAAATCACCCAGTCATCAAAGACAAATTTATGAATCTGTGATTTTCATAAGCAAATTGCCAAATAATGCTCCAGCTGTCAATTTTGACTTATGATGATAAGATTAGATCATATATGCTAAAGATTCATTTTGATTATGTTGATTTTTAGGTATTTCAGATCCATTAAAATAGGATCTGAAATCTTGATGTAAAGGCTATAAAGCCACAAACTGTTGATRAACCAAGGGGTTCGATTTTGGATACATGGACTACACTATATTGTAAACAACCTTTTCATATGATAATACAAATCATAGTTTTCTCTCTCTATTGATGTCAGATTTCACTTTTCCTTYTGTACTCTTATTCAATTTGTTTTAACTGCAATATGACTGTCATCTCATTAGTCAGTTCATAACTTGATTAATAGTTGCTTACATTGTTTATTAAACCCTACATTGTGTATCTGGTTTACACGCATTGATTTCTTCACCCACTTTAAAGCTACTATCTGATTATTGATCCTTGAGAGCACTGGTTCATTTGATTATCCATTTTGACTGTCTGAATGCCACACTGTATTTGAGTTATCCCATTGATCCACACATACAAAAAGCACAAAAAACAAGTTTACTTTAAGTTACCAAGCATCTTTGTCTTACAACCTCAAAGAGTTTCTTGGAGTGATAACAAATTGGCGCCGTTGTCGGGGACAAAAGACTGAAGTTGAAGATAACTTCCCTGGGAAACGACACAGAGCTGATCCATTGATAATAGACAAGGATTAGACATCAGAATCAGTGGTAATCATCTATCTGGCGACTCCATGAAGGAAGATTCAGTAGCGACTCTATTGTTCATAAATTTGATGGCAACTCCACTGGTATGAAATGAACAAGAGGTATGCTTTTTGCAAATTTTCAAGTATTTATGGTTACCCTCATCCAGTTCCTAGTAAAGATGAATGGGAAAGAAATATTCCCATATTTTGAGGAGAAGAATGGGAAGTACCAGCGGAACACCTGCTGGATTTTCATGACTTTATTAATCGACTTGAAATTATACATGAAGATGTTCAAATTAAGCTTTTCAGGCAATCATTAGAGGGATTTTCTCTTAACTCTTGCCAGTCTCTTCCAAATTTAAGTATCAGTTCTTTGGAAAATTTTCATGCTACCTTCCATTTGTTTTGCAAAACAAAGTTTTCAGCTGATCTTCTTTATCCAGAATGTTGTCATGAATTCAGTGTGTTGAATAAAGATTTAGATAATTATGAAGACTTTGTTGCAGCAGAAGATATTTCTCATCATGATCAAGAGATCGGTGATCCACATTATGATAACCATAGTGATGCTTTTGTCATTGTATCAAATGCATTTAATGACTTAGGTTGTCATGAAGATGAGATTGTCCCCTTTGAAAACCCCAAAGATGATTATCAAATTGACACATTAGCAGGTGACAGTTTTAGATTTGCAACAGATTCTAAGGGCAGCCCTTAGTTTTCTGATTTACAGACCAAGGAAGATTTCAACAGATATGAGAAGGAAGGTGAGGAGCAGAAATTTTCAGATCAATAGCTGAACTTGTATTTTCATTGGACAGAGGAAGAACATACCACATTCAACATTGACATCAGTGAAGGTAACAATCGATAGAATTTCAGTTTTCAGTTCGAACAACAACATAAAGAGGTATTTCTTTGTGGATTTGATGACCCTATTGCTGATTATTTGAAATCTATGAGCAACATATGTGTTAAAGTATTTTTTTTAGATGAAATTTGGCTTTATCATCTGTTCAAACTACTTTTCTGTTGGCTATGCATTCCATTATTTTTCGGGTCAAGATGAAGAACAAGTTCAATAAATCAGTTTCTGATATGGCTTCATTGGAAGCATAAGTTTACTTGATTGAGCATCAGTACAATGGTTAGAGTAGGAGTAGAAGAAAATAAGCTCGTTCTCTGAGCAAGTATACTCTTTTAGTTATTGGTTGTTGAATAAGCAGAGTAGGCTACAGATAGTTTTCAGTTTACCAGAGGATTAGGTGAAAAAATCCATATGTTATCTCCAAAAATGAACCAGTTAGTTTGTTTCATTTTTTAGTGACGACATGGTCATAAATAGAGTTCCATACATTTTTTTTTTTAGAAATTCAAGTATCAAAGTATAGGATATAATTTGTTATTTCTTATAATAAATCGATTGTCAAAAGATATTTTCAAAAAATCGAAGAAATCTTTTCAATGACTAATCTCTGTTTTGAAGCTGAAGTTAGCCGGTGAAAGTTCAAGGTTTCAATGACTAAATGGAATTTCCAAAAACAAGTGAGTTGGTGAAAGTTCAAGGTTTCAGTGGCTAAATGGCATTTCCGAAAACAAGTGAGCTGGTGAAAGTGGAGATTTGGGTTTTTTCTCCAGTGTCTTAAAAACCTGAAAAGACATATTGTACACATGTCATGTAATCATGATGGCAATTCAAATGGAGGCACATGAAAGGTTACATGTTTTCACCATGTCTTAGTGGAATATGATGATGGATTTAGTCATATATTCCGTGTGGAAGACAGAGGAAAGTTTTAAGAGTGGTGAATGATCTGATCATTATTACACCCAAACATCAAGTACCAGATCTATGTCTACATCAAATCATGGCCATCATTCCTTTTTTTTTCAAATTTCACGGCTTTCAAATCCTATATTTGGGTTTTCTTATTTTCTTTTGGTAGCACAGGATCATTTTCACTAGTGCCAACACCTTCCCCATTTAGAAAATTTCTTTGTGTTAACCATGTACATATCAACCTGTGATTATTGCATGATGGGAAGAAAGTGAGGAAGACCACCTCTGCGAAAGGAATTAGACAACAAGTATTTTTCAGATGATTTCTTATTTGATAATTGTTGTGAGAAATATGAATTTCATTCTAAAGTTGAAGATATAAATAGAGAAGAATCTTTTCCTCACAATCTACATTAGCTTTCAAATGATCTTCGCTTTGATGTGCTTCCTCATAAACAAGAATTAGAAAAGACTAATGAAGATTTGAAAGATTTCTTATTACCTATGTTTCTAATTTTAATGAATATGGAGAATTGGTTTCGTTAGCTACACATGGAGATGATCAACTTTCTATTGATCCAATGTTTGTTGAAATAAGTGAGATCAGCCCTTAGTTTTCTGATTTGTAGACATAGGAAGATTGTAGCAGATACAGAGAGAAATATGATGAGATGAAAAGTATAGATCAACAATTCATCATGCTTTCTTCTTAGACAGAGATTAAGCAGTCTGTATTTAGCATTGAGATCTTTGAGGGAAATGAGCAACTTGATTATTTTTAGTTGATTGATTTAATGAATAAACAAGCAGGTTACAGGTTTGCTACAGGTTTTCAGATGATAAATCGTAAAAGATAAATGAATCCATGCCCAATACTAAAGGCACAAGTTCTTCCAGGTTCTTGGAAACCTCGCAGGGAGGTCTCCATCCCAGTTAGAGCTAGATGTTAGCGATCAAATAATTCATTCAGAAATTTGTTTGAAAAATGATGCCTCATCTTGTGGGGGAATTTTTACTGCCTTCCCAAGCTCTAAATGTAGATTTGAAAGTACCATTGGAAAGATTAGGATTTATAGTTGTCAATCGACTATTCAAGCGTGTAAAAAAAACTCTCCACGGCTCAGAAATTTGATTTTTCCCAAGACAGTTTTCATTAAAAAATCTGTGCTTTCATTGACTCATTGGTTTTTCTCATAGTGTAGTGAGACGGTAAAAGTTTTCCTTTTCACCAGCTAAAGGGGCATATTTAGGGCTAAAGATATGGTGAAAGCACAAAAGATTCCATAAACGTTTTCTTTCTGCCCAGATCACGATTTTTGGATTCCTGAACACGTGGGAAAGGTGTTAAATGATGGATAATAATTAGGAGAAGCTAGAGTATCTTTCTCATTAAGTTTTAAAGACATATGGTAAGGAAATAACACCAAATGGCATGATTAATCTTGACATAAATCACCCAGTCATCAAAGACAGTTTTCTGAATCTGTGATTTTCATAAGCAAATTGCCAAATAATGCTTCAACTGTCAATTTCGACTTATGATGATAAGATTATATCATATATGCTAAAGATTCATTTTGATTATGTTGATTTTTAGGTATTTCAGATCCATTAAAATAGGATATGAAATCTGATGTAAAGGATATAAATCCACCAACTATTGATGAACCAAGGGGTTCGATTTTGGATATATGGACTACACTATATTGTAAACAGCCTTTTCATATGATAATACAAATCACAGTTTTCTCTCTCTATTGATGTCTTTCACTTTTCCTTCTGTACTATTATTCAATTTGTTTTAACTGCAATATGTTTGTCATCTCATTAGTCAACTCATAACTTGATTAATAGTTTCTTATATTGTTTATTAAACCCTACATTGTGTATCTGGTTTATAAGCATTGATTTCTTCACCCACTTTAAAGATACTATCTGATTATTGATCCTTGAGATGACTGGTTCATTTGATTATCCATTTTGATTGTCTAAATTCCACATTGTAGTTGAGTTATCCCATTGATCCACACATACAAAAAACACAAAAAAAAAGTTTACTTTAAGTTACCAAGCATCTTTGTCTTACAACCTCAAAGAGTTTCTTGGAGTGATAACACCTGTTGTTGTGCCTCCTGGAGTTGTGCTTCCAGTTTCCTCAGCTCTGGGTCTTCTGGAAGGCATTCATAGGTCTTTACACTTTTATCACTTAACTATTTACATTCTAATGCGAGGATATTGATTCTTCCAACTGCGCTCTTAGCTGCTTCCTCCCTTTGGTTGTGCACTTCTTACGGAGTGCTCGACACTGCTTGGATCTCTACCTCCATTATCTGTGCTTGAAGATGTTGAATGGCCTTAGTGAGCTTCCCCACTTGCATCTTGACTGACTCTGGTTCCTCATGTGCCAAGCCCAGCACATAACGAAGTGATTTAGTCACCACTTCCTTGACCGTAGTTTGCTCTGCGAGCAACTGGTCTTTTTATTCCTGTATCTTCGCATTGTTCTGTTCGAACATCGCCCAAATTTCATCTTTCTCCTTCTACGCAACTCGAATTTTCTCTAAGACCTCCTCCTTTTCTTTCTTCAAGGATTCTGTAGCCTGTTCCTTTTCTTCTTGGACTCATTGAAGTCAAACCTTTGTTACATCTGCTAATCTTCATAATTGGGCAAGCTTGTCCCCCAATTATGCAATCTTCGACGAAGAAGGCATAGTAGGGACTGCGCCGCTCGAATGGATGACTTGTTGTATCTCCTTTAGATCTTCTCTATTATTTCATACATTGTCTCCTGTTTTGCTCCATAATGATGCAATATATCCTCTAAAGAATCCTCCATGACTGCGATGATTAGATCGACATCGTCTTCTATGAGCGTGGACTTCATCTTGGGATTATTGGTGCACATCTTCTTTCTTACCGAGGGTTTTTGCGGAGAAACCTTCCTTTTCTTCGATGTTTCGACCTTTGTAAGGGGATCCTTCGGCGGTGTAACTTCACCTTTTCCTTTCTTTTCTCCTTCTTCACCTCCTCTTTCTTGATTTACTTTGTCCCCTCCTCTTCCTGCGAGTGATTCAAGCCCACTTTCTTTTGAGGCAGTGTCCTCCTCATCGGTCTCTATGGTCTACACTTCCTCCTTTTTCTTCTTTTTCTTCGTGATGCTCTACCTGGCATGGTCGACCTGGGTGACCAAAGGGCTTCCAATGATGTCGGGGTCAGAGAGTTTTGCATCTTCAACCAGTACCAGGAACTCTGCTGGCCACTCTTTGGTGATCTCCTCCATATCCTCGTCAGTCAGTTTTTAATAGGACTGCAAATCCTCCTTGATTTCATCCCTACATGCAGTGATATAAATAAAGTGCCAATCTGTGTGGAACTTCTCTAGCGGCCTGTACAGGTGCAATGTGTTTGGTGTCATTCATGGAAATGCCTCAATAGCTCGCTTCAACTATTGGTAGTAGGCATGGAAGACAACATTCGAATGCCACTGCTTTGACATGTCATTTGTATACCACAAGGTGGAGAAACTCATGGCCAACGACTCTGATGGCTCAACTTCTGGAAATGTCGCTCCTTCTGGCATCTTCCAAGCGACAAATGCGATCAATACCAGTAACCAACTAAAATGGAATTCATATCCCTGATCCTGCGCTTCACAAAATTCCTTTTCAAGCTCATTGACGAGGTAAATCGCCCAGTTCATTTGCATCCCCTCCATGCACTTTCCTGCGAGGTCGACTACGAATCATGTGACCTACATGGGACGATTCTTTCTAATGAGATTTCTAGCTATAGGATGAAAATATAGGTGCACTGCACCATCCTGGATGGAGGCTACCTTATAGCCTTTCTTTCCCTTTTCTACATCACCATAATCCTCCTTTATGCATTGTGCTAGGGAGCGATCTGAAGTCTTCCCTGGGTAGAACTGTTGAGGGTCTGGTCCCTGCATGCTCAGTCCTATAATCAAGTGGATCAGTGCCAGATCGATAGTAACATGCCTATCTAGCCACATATATCCTCCATGGTAGCACGACAAGAGGAGTTTAACGCAAGCATTAACCTCCTGATGTCGGCCAAAGTGAGGAATCTTCATTACATTCAGGATCGTTGACTGTGTCGGCTCCTTAATCCACATCTGGGATACTATGTGCGGCTTCTTCCTAGTCATCCTCATCAAATATTTATGGGGTGTGAGCATGGCATAGTTATTTATATCACCGAGGTTAGCATCGTTATTCTTCAAGGTGGGGATCTGTCCTAACTGAGGTCGAACTATGTGTATCCCCTTCAGGATGTATGCAGTGATCAACGTATACTCAAAGTCATGTGGGATACTATCATGGTTAACCATGCCAGCCAAAGGTGGTATGTATTTTGGAAAGACCGACGAGATCTGCTTCGCGTTAGCGAGATCGTCGTAGTGCTTGCTTCGATTCTCAGTAGCACGACTAGAATGATGTCCTGTCGAGGGGGATGCTTGCAATCCGCCAGTCAACGACGCATGTATTCCTATAGACATAACTCTCTCAGCCATGAGCTCCAAAAGAATCTCTTCCACAGACTTCTCTAATGTGCTATGCTCACCCGACATTCACACTTGTAACTAAATAGATCGGGTAGGTGAACGGAAAAGCGAGGTAATCAAATGGGTGGCGAGGTCTAGAAAGCACAGTGTGATACAATGGATTCTTTGTTGGCTTTAATATTCATGGGTGGTAAAAGGTGGTCCCGGTGCAACATTCAACGGGTTAAATAAGAAAGTGTCGTAACGAATTCCTCCAACGGGAAGGGATGCATCCATCAATGCGAATTCTTTCGTTGTGGTGTGGTCTCAACGATCCATTTTCTCATAACTGTGTTTTCTAGCCATTCTGGGGCATCATGCTAATGGTCGGGGTGCCTCCAATGATCAAATAGATTTGTCATGGCGAAGTCCCATTCTACGTGGTTCTCCTGTTCCGATGAGGTTTGGGGCTTGCAAGCCTGCCTCCTATGAAGTCTTCTCTGGAACTTCCTGTAGTTTTTCTAATTTGGTTTTCTTCTTACTGGGATTTCTTTCCTTCTTTCCTGTAATATGTGTCTATGGGTTCCTCTTTTCATTATTATTCTTATCTTTTCCCGATGAGGGGACTTCACACTATTGATGTGCTCTTACAAAATCTGAGGTTAATGTCCCTTCTATTACTATTTCCGGGGTGGATATACTTTTTTCTTACATGGACATATTCTTTAAGCCTTTCTGTGTTCTTTCAACTTTGACAACTAATTCTCTGGCCCTCTATTGCTTCGACTTATCCTCTTGTTCTGCTATTAGTTTCTCTATTTTTCTGGCTATGAGGTCCCTTAGTTCTTTCTTTTTCTGTTATGTAGTTTCCTCCTCTACTTTCCTTCTAATCTGATCCTTCTCAATCCAAGTCTTACCTAATAAAAGTGGAAAAGGGGCGTTGTTCTCAACAAACCTAATAACTTCAAAGTCCTCTTATGTCGATGTTTCATGAGAAATCATAGGTATATTAGTAACTCTTCCACATAGGGTTATCATCTTTCCTTTAAACAATCCTATCTTTCCCAATGAGGGTATCATAGAAGGCTTTCCCAAAATTTCCCAAGTTCTTTCTGGAATAACGTTCACATGTGTTTCTTCATTCAATACATAGTCTATGTCGAAGTCTTTTATTCTTGTAACTATGTGTTGTTTTTATTTAAAGATCTCTAGTAAACTGATGTCTATGTGATCATTCATTACTTCTTTTAACTATATTAACATAGTCTCTGAATCTTTCTCTTTGCGATTCCCCAACATGCTCTTAGCCTCTTGACTTTATTCAGAGTTTTCTTGTCTCATGTTCATATTTTCAACTTTAGAAATCATCCTTGGGAAATCCTCAACCTTATGACCAATAGATTTACAACAAAGACAAATATGACCTATACTAGGGAATTCCTTAGCAATATGTCCCAGTCTTATGCAATTATAACACAGTGTCAATCCTCTCTTTCTTTTAAACGAGCTCCAACCTTTCTTGTACT
>ML800925.1:127757-183178 GCA_009831015.1 Picea engelmannii | reverse complement strand
ATTGTAATCATATTCTCACAGATGCGAGTAGCAGCCACATCTCTTCTCAGAGATAAGCTACCAGTGCCCTAGCTAGTTTATTTCCATTATGTCTGTAAGCATATTTCAGTCATTTGTTATTAATGAAATGAAGTCTTATTTCCACTGCATCTCTGCGTTTATGTGTATTTATGTATTTCATTGTGTTCCTACATAAATCCGGATCAAACGTTCTAATTACTACCCAAAGAAACTAGGTTTCAACTACACACTGTCAGATGACTCTTCGAATGGACTTTTTCTAAAAATAGAACCGACTAAAATCAGAAGCATCATAGTCACTCGTCTTTGTCACGGTGTTTTAGTCATCAACAAGATATCATCATTAGAAGATGATGTGTCGATTATTTCCTTTGATAGGGCATATGGATAGTCAAGTGCTCTGTTAGCCTCCCGCCACATATTGTAACGGCCGTGATCTCTGTCGCGTGATCATTTGTTGGTGCGTTCATGTGGCGGGTGACTGTAGGCCGTTGCAGGTGCCTCCAAAATGATGACCCCATATAGGGAACAATGACTCCTCTTCAAAATGTCACACATTTAATGTACACTTGTCCTTCACCATGAGACTCCATCGTTGTGCATCGTATGTTTTCCGCCCTGGTATCTGTCAGAGTCTAATTCCACGCCACGTCCGAGGAGACAAAAAATGACTCGATTAATCATGCGTCTAGTCTCGTTGGCAGTTTGGATACTCGAAGATTTCTCCTCAAAGACCAGTTTCGCCTTTTCAAGTTCATCACTTTCCTTTGTAGAACCGCATTCCCTTTCATCTTCTTCTGTGCTCTGGCCAGAGATGGGTGGAATTTCTCCATGGCCAGTTCACATTCCTTGAAGTGTTTTGCATTCCTTTCCTCTGACGCCCTCTATGTTTTGTGCAACTGTATGATCGTATCCTACACTTCCCTGAGCTGTCTCTTTAGCCAAGTCACATTTCCATAGGCCCAACATTCCTGCCACTTCACGCGCCTTTTCTTATGCTCTGGGATGTCATCATGGCACAATGCGTATCGGTCCTGTGCATGATAGATTTTGTGTGGACCAAAGGCGGTAATCTCAATTGACCTGGGCCTGCGAGAAGAATTATAGACGATGAGTAAAATTGACTGATGATCAGAATGCATGTACAATGCTCATAATTTATAATCGGGTGGGCGAGAGATGGGAACGTGTCGGGGGACACTAGATTCATGGTGAATGGATGTATCAAAGAAAGCTTGGAGATTTTCGTAGTGCATCCATGCGACGTGTACACTTCGGAGTGTGCAAAGTACAACTGATAAGAGTTACAAGGCATATGTGATACGAGCACTGTGATTTTTCATTCTCTCTGGCTTCATAATGAGATGATGATGGTCACTTCGTCTACCAAAGTGACTTTTATTTAACCACTTGCCTCAAATTTAGGAATGTAAGACCTTCTCTTCTGACAGGACCTGACTCTTTGGGAAAATACCTTTACCCCTTACACATGTTTTGGTTCTAACATCCCTTCCCGAATCCAAGGGCCAACTGGCCACTTGCTGACTTCGACCCATTTTCTTTTCGGTACCTGACCTCACACGCCTTGACACACAGACTATGACTCGACTAAGACTGACTCTAACTAAAAAAATGATGACACTAACAATTAGCTCCAACGGGTATTGCTATCCTCCTAGTGAGGTGGCAAAGAAAAGAAGACCAGGGGCATGAACATTGGGCCTTATTCGACTTTGATAATTTGAACAACAAAAAACAAAAAACGCAACCTAAACCTTGTTGACACGGTTTCGACCAAACTCGGCATAAACTTAGGGCATTCACTTTGGGCTTCAATTTTATGCTAACACACTGACTCGAAAGAACCCTCTTTGAAAACGAAAAACAAAAATAAAATGACTATTTACAATGAAAATGAGATTTAAACGGACTTTACTGCACTAGGTAGTGTTTGAGGAACCTGTTGTTTACAGGCCCCCAACCAACACATTCCCTATTTAGTTCTTCTATAAAATATGCATTGTTCCATGATACACACTGATTCTGAAAGGCCCCGTCCAAAGATTATCGAATTTTCCATGCTTTCCTTTATCTTCGTTCCTCGCGTCCCACTTCAACACCAGATATCCCATATGAAATTCCTCCTGATTTGTGTGCTTGTCAAAAGTTTTCTTCATCTTCTCTTGATGAAGTTGTGATCAGTTGTAAACATGCTCCCTCATATAATGCACGTGAATCAACTGATTTATCCTTATTTGCATATCATCTGGCTCGACCTCTTGCTCTTGCAACAAATTTCTGACGGGAAATACCAACGAGGTAGGGAAAATCGCATCTGTGCCATACACAATTTGGAATGGTGACATGGAGATGGACCTTTTGGTAGTGATTTTTTCTTCCCACAGCGCATAAATAAGTTTCTTATGCCATGCCTTCTTGTTGTCCTATAAGAGTCTTTTAATGATCCTGGTTAGGCTCTTATTAGATGATTCTGCTAACCCATTACCTTGTGGGTAATATGTTGTAGAATGTCTGAGGGTTATATTGTAGTCCTTGAAAAACTTCTCCATTTTCTTGGACTTGAAATCGGCTGCGTTGTCTGTGATGATATTGATAGGGCACCTGAACCTAGACAGGATGTTGGTCTCAAGGAACTGAATAATGACCGTATCAGTATCCTTCTTCATTAGAATTGCTTCGATCCACTTCGTGAACCGTGGCTGTAAGTATCCACCGGTGTTGCATAGAGGATGGCAGATGAATCTCTCCTATGAAATACAAGCCCCATTTCATGAACGGTGCTTCGACCGAGATCGGTTTTAGCAGCAGGGGTTGCATATTTCTCCTTCTATCGAAAATCTGACACTCATGGCAACTGGAAACTTCTTTGTACACGTTCGCGAAAATGGTGGGCCAATAGTAACCCACTTTGATAATTTTATGCACAGTGGTTTTCCAGTAGTGACGTCCCCCGCAGTCGCCTTTGTGGAATTCTCTGATAGCCTGTTTCGCGTCATCTTCTAATATGAAACTCAGCAATATCCCTCTCGGATCTTTCCAATACACTGAGTTTTCCAGGATGCATAACTTAGTAGCTTTGATATTTAGGAATATGGCCTTGGTCTTACTTAACCCTGGAGGGGCTTTCATATTCCTCAACACATAAATGATATCCATGAACCAAGGTGAATCGATGAACTTCTGAGCCACCTGTGCGGTTGTCTCTTCCTGAGGATTCTTTGATAAATCAGCGATGAAGTTGATTCCCAAAACATCGCAGTTCAATTGCACCATCAATTTTGCGAGGCCCTATCCTTTGATCATCTTTGTGGGCTTGATTTCAAGTTCATATTCTAGCATGGCCACGATCCACTTACATCTTCTTCCCTCCGGGTCAGGCTGAGTCAAGATATCTTTGACTGAGTTGTTGGGCACATAAGCGATGACGTGGGAATGCATTATGTAGGTTCTGAACTCCTTTAGGGATTTCACTAAGGCGTATGATTGTTTCTCCATGATGTCATACCTCAGTGGGGAATCCCTCAGCGTTCTGCTGAAGTAGGCTATAGGCTTCTCAAATTTATGATCGTCCTTCTGTAACAATACGCCAACGATGGTATGTTTAGAAGCGAATGAGAACAAGATGAAGTCCTTTGTGAAGTCTGGGCTGGCCAAAATGAGAGCTTTGGTTAGCGCTATCTTGATGTCTTCAAATGATTTTCTGGCTTTGGGATTCCACTTGATCGCATTCCCTTTTCTAAGCATACAAGTGATATGTTTTATAATTTCTGCCAAGTTCAGGATGAACCTTCTCAAGAAATTCACCTTTCCCAGGAAAGACTACACCTCCTTCTTGTTGCGCGGAGTGCTGATTTTAGGATTCCTTCAACCCTTCCGGGGTCTATATTTATACCTTATTTTGAGATGATGTGCCCCAAAAGTTTCCCCTCTTGCATTATGAAATGTGATTTTTTTGGATTCAAAGATATGCCGAACTTCCTGCACTTTTGGAAAACTCTCTTCAAATGCTCGAGGTGTTGTTCATTGGAGTCAGAGTACACTGTGATATCATCCAGATAGATCACTATAAACTTGTCCTTCTCTTTGGAAAACTCTATATCCATCGCTCACTGGAAAGTAGCTCCAGCGTTCATCAGGCTGAAGGGTATCTTAGCGTACATGAAGGTTCCCCATGGTGTCATGAATGTTGTCTTTTCCTGGTCATCTGGGTGTACCATGACCTGATTGTAACCTGAAAATCCATCCAACATAGACATCCTCTAGGACCCAACTACCTTCTACAGGATATAGTCCATCTTCGGGAGCAGGTAGTTGTCCTTGAGGGATACTTTGTCCAGATTACGAAAATCGATGCACAACCTTATTTCACCGCTTTTTTCCTTACAGGTACCAGATTTACAACCCATTTTGAAAACCTTAAAGAAACAATAATGTTGGCTTCAAAAAGTTTCTTTACCTCCTTTTCGACTAGCGGTAGCAGCAGGGGATTTATCCCTCTCAACTTTTGCTTGAAAATCTTCTGGTCTTCTTTGAGAGGAATGATGTGGTGAATCACTTTGGTGTCATAAACTATCAAGTCATCATAACTCCAAGAAAAAACGTCAGGAAAATCCTTCATGGGATTGATATAATCCTGTCTGAGCTTTGGACTGAGCATCTTTGATAGCTTGATTATTTTCGGATTTTCCTAGGTCCCAATATTACAATCCTCGACATTCTCATCATTTGCAATGATCTTGGGATTTCTAGCCACATCGTTTTCATAAAAAATCTTTTCCAACAGGACTAATCCTTTCGGGATGATATTATTCTTGAGTTGCACTATGTCCCTTCTAGCTATTTGGTTCTGGAAAGGTTCATCATCACTGTGCACATCCGCGCTTTCATCTTCATCGCAACAACACTCGTCATCAATGTTCATATTAGCGAACTCGTCGCTCATTTGGAGAAATCTCTCCACTTGTTTGTCATCCTCAAACACTTGTCAATACTTGATATTATCGGGCACCATTGGCTTGTGTCCGACTTCGATCTCATATTTTTTGTTTGGAAAAATGGGAATTTTAAAAATTGAGGCTGAGGTGTGTTGACGATTGAAAACGTCAACAAAGTTTCGCCCACAAAGTATTTCTGAAGCCTATTATTATAAAAACTAGATAATACTAGTAGGTGGGACCCCCTTGAACTATTGGAGAGCATATCTGTTCATTTTTCAATGTTGATATGATGTGCGATATGCCTCACATGGTTGATAAAGATCTTGTTGTTATTGGTTATGAATTGAGCTTATGAAGTGTTGGTTCCTTATGTTATTACAACCTATGTTATTCATTAATTTCGATGTTGTTTGTTCTTATCGCACCTGCATAACAAACATGTTAGTGAGATTACATGACAGACAAGCTTGAGAGAAGCAAAATGAATGAAAGAAAAGGGACCTAATGTTGCAAGTACCACATTCAAACAGTTTGGAAGGAAATGAGAAACATTTGCAAGGGTGAAGAATTTAAAGGCTATCCTACATACTATATTACATGCATGAAAACTTAACAACTATTGTCAAATTCTAGCAAGTGAATGGTTATGCAACGATGATTGAATTATATGGTAAATACGCATGTGGTTTGAAATGTTGGTGGCACATATTGGCAGTGTAATAGTGGTAATGGTTATGTGTTTTAAATTGAGTTATATGGTGTGAAATGGAATATGGTGATGGCACTACTGGCTTTTAATGTGGTGATGGTTTCAATACATGTTTGATTAATTGGGTTAATGGAAATTTTGTTGGCATGTACTATTGAATTAATGAGATGTGGGTGGAGGCGACATGCAATTACTGCACATCACCTTTACCCTTCCCGTTGGTCGCCACCTTAGTCGGGCTATTGTTCGATCTTGCTGCTTTGTTTATGCTTCGAATATTTACCAGGGTAAAACCGCTCGACCACCTCTCGTTTTAAGGATTTTTATTAACATGTATGTCCTTTTTTTGGCCATCCTTGACTTCACTCTGGTTATGAAATTATTATTGGCTCAGGTGTATGGGTTTGTGTGTTTCCTAAGTGTTGGAACTGTGTGAAATTTTGGCGTTTAAATGGAAAATGGATGGTTCTTCCTGTAATATTTTTGAGTTTGTATAGGTTATCGGTCTTCTTGGTGATAGATCTATGTTACTACTACTGGTTTAGTTGGAGGGTTTTTTTTTAAGTCTTGGGTGGATAGCTATTTTCCATGCACTGTCACTTATCCAGTCTCTGGATTCTTGGTTTTAATGGTCGGAGTTTTCTACGTCATTGTTGTGTTTTACTTTGGAATTGGTTGTTTCCACCGCTAAGGGTCATGGATTAAGTGTTTGGTTCCTAACTCGACCTGTATCCACCTTAGTACTGTGGTAGTTGGATGAAGGAAACGAGGGTTATACCTTGCGTGCATTAAATCAATTTCTCGGCTAGATAAGAGCCTCGCCCCCTTTTTTTTTTCTTGGCCCCTGCCATGGATTGTTCCCTATTCACAAATGTGTCATGTCTCTCTCTGTGTGCACACCCTTGTCCTCGAAAGTTTCCACCGTTACGAGGATATGGCCCCATTCCCTGGTTTTGGCTACAAAGTAGACCCTTAACCCTATGGTCTGAAGTTTCATAGGAAGACTATCGGGCCTATCAAGTTGCTACGGGTTATTATGGTCGATTACTTTGAATACAAACTTGCCATTGGTTGTATGGAAGTCATGTTGGAATGGCATTTAGTTACTTCCTCTGTGATAATAGTGATAAACCTTCCATTTCCAATTGCACTTCTAAAGTTGACAGTCACCCTCCTTATGTCAAATAACTCAATATTATTAATGGAAGAGGCTTTTGCCCTAATTTGATTCGATGCGAGGGTACACATCGTTGCCACATATTGTTTGATTGATTATTTTGTTTTACAATAGTGGTGGATTGTGGGTTGATAAACAGTCACTGGTGTTAGGTTCCTATAATTATAGGAGATCTGATGATTCAGATATCATTTGTGGGTCTCATGATGAAGTTCCTAGCTTGTTGGTCTCTCGTTTGTTTCCATTTCCCCCTCCATCCATTTCGCCCAATCCTCCATCACCCTGCTGCATATTTCATCCACCGCTGCGCCCTTCAGTCCCTCACCCTTCATTCCTTAACCCCTTCTCCAATTTTATCCCTGCACGAATAAACAAACTTAGGTTAAAAGAAAAATCAATTGGTTAATAATGTTAGTAATAAGTTTAGTATAGTTAGAATAGGTTAGACTAATTAATAATCAATCAATCAATTAATTAATTAATTAATAATTAAGTTAGTTAGTACTTAGGTTAGTGTTTTATTAATCAAAATACTAATTAAAGATTTAAAACAAAACAAAACTAAAATAATAAAAAACAAAACAAAACAAAACATAAACATATAATATAATAAAACATAAACGAAATAAACAAAAAAAAAATAAACATAAAACAATTAAAAAACAAACATAAAAGAAATAAAATAAATGTCAAATCATTTACCCCCCCACCCGCAACTTTACCTTCACACATCCCCAAAATTTAATCCACGGACATAAACAATTCCGGACCCCCCGTGCTTTTCGAACTTTAACGAAAGGGGGGGGGGTGTACAATAAGTGGTATTGGGAGGGACACTTGTCACCTCCAGGTGATTTTGGACCCCCCCTACCAATACCACTTACCACCTCAGGGGGGGTCTGGAATACCACTTACCTCTCCAAAGCTGCCCTCCCCCATTTTCACAAAACCAATGTTTTTCTAGTTTTGACCAGTCTTCTTCCGAAGAGGATTCCGAGAAAACAAAAACGAATTTTGAAAAACTGAGAGACTTTTTTCTCCATAACGGGATTAATAACAAAAACCTCTCTCATTTTTTGCACAGGTGCCACTGGGAGAATTGAAGCCATCTTTGAGCCCCATTTTTCCAGTTTTTCATTTTTTTGTTACAATCCTGATTTTGCGGGACCTATTTCAGCGAGCTGAAGAAGAATTTGGCGAAACTAAAGGAGGTTTTTGTCCATGAAATTCTCATCTAAAATAAAATCCTTCATTTTTTTCCAAGGTGTCACTGATTAGGAGAAACAAATGTTTGAGCGTACCCCTATTTTCAGCAAATTTGGCAAAATTGGCAGTTCCAGATTTTTGGGGATTTGTTGCTATTTTTGGCTGAGGTGGTTGAATTCGACCTCATGAGCCTGAGGAGAGTCTTGTTTATATATTTTAATGAATCAAATGTGCAAGGTTGATCAGTTAGGGGACCATGATTTAGTTTTTGTAAAACAACTCACTGAACTTTCTGTACATTCATCAATTCATTAATACAATGCTATGCTACAGGATTCTTGTGACTATTTCTACTGGTGATGTGCATCCCTCTTTGTAAATTTGTTTTCTATTTTATCATAATTAATGTCTGCCTCTGAATTATTCTGAGAAGATTAAGAACAAAATTGGTTTTAATGTACCCTCTGTCTTTGGCTTGGTATAGTTTTTTATGTTTTCCACTAAAGATTAAACTCAGAATTCTCAGTTGCTCTGTGTTTAATTGGATTTCTTAACCTGTTCCATCTCTCCCATTTCATTTAAGTTAAAGGATCTAGTGAGTTTTCTACCTTTCCCTGCAAATATTATCCTGTTGACATGGATTTTTGATCATTTTTTACAGTGACTCCATGGCCCATGGTCTCTCTTCTCTGCCCCTACCCAATTCTTAAAAACAAATCCTATTCCGCATAACTAGCCTAATATCCTATTCAAACAAATCTATATCAGACAGAGAGATCCCTCTCTGAGTCTTGGAGGGATATATCCAAGACTTGAAGTGGTTTTGATGTTGCCTCTGTGACTGCCTCCACAACCTTGGGCAAATTACAGAGTGCTAACAGAATGACGACCATACTGGGGAGATTTCTCCAGTAGTGCACTTCAAGTTCTAGATATGATCACTGATGGTGGACAGTGAACAGACACAAGAAGGCTGAGATCATTCACCTGATGACTCCAATTAGATCCAGACAATGCCAACTCAAAGACTCCACTGGAGGAAGAACCTAAAGCATGACCAAGCAATCTAGAAAGATCAGGTACTCAAGCCCAAATTGCATTCAAGACATCTTTGTTTTTATATGTAATTATGTTCTATCTTATTCTAAGCCTAATAAAAAGTACATTGTTGAAGATTGCATTGACCACCTTCTAATTGATGAGCCTCAAGAGACTAAGCCCCAAATTGTAGATCATGGACATACTCATACACTTGCAGAAATCCCAGTGAGACATGAGCCGTGTGCTTTATCTCCTGCCATTGTTGAAATTCCAGTTAGCTACAAGCCCCTTGCTTTACCTCTTATACGAAAATCCCAGACCGATACAAGCCTCTAGATTTGCCTCCTATTCTCCATGTCATCCTTGTCAATTACATTAATAATCTGCCCAAGTTTGGTGGAGAAAATGTGAAGATCACTGCTGAAAAGCACATTCAAAATCTTCAGGATTTTCTTGATCTGTTTGAGGTAGAAGATGATGATGTCTGCATCAGAATGTTTTCTCTATCATTGCAAGGTAAATTAAAGAATTGGTTTAAGAATCTTCCAGATGCAAGCATTAGCAATTTCCATTAGTTTGTAAAAATTTTCTCAGATCGATGGGTGATCATGAGGAATGTCTTTTGCATCCTAGAAGAGTATGGCCATTTGAAAAGACAGCCAGGGGAGACAGTACATCAGTTTTCTACAAGGTTCAATAAGGTATATCATGCAATGCCTGCTGATATAAGGCCACCCCCAGGATCAACTCACTTTCATTACCTAGATGCCTTCGATCCTGAGATGGCGTTCCAATTAAGAGAAAGGAACACTACAACCCTTGAAGAAATGCAAAAAATTGCAGTTGATGTGGAAGCTAACTTGCTGGGAAAAAGGACAAAGTTAGAGGAAGAAGAAAAAGATAGAACAAAAACTGAACGGATGATATCTTTAGAAGTGAAATTATATATTCTGACCAACACAGTCAACGAGATGACGCAAAAGATTAGCATAAGAGAAAACATTTATGTTCAAAGTCATCATGTTCCATTGATTTCAGAGAAAGAAAAGGTCATTGTTACCAAACATTTTGCAGCTCACCCTTGGTACCATGGTTTGGATAATGATTCTTTCATGTATTCAATTCACGACGTAGTCAAAGATGAAGTTCCAACTCAGCTTGGTGAAGAGCCATTAGTTGATATGATGTGCATGTTTGATGACATTTCATTCATGGATGATTTACCTAAGCTTGATCGGTATGATGAATATTACATTCAGATGGATTTTCCAAAGCAATCAACAACATACTGTTGGGAAGAAGAAAATCATTTGCAATCCCAACAAGATAATCAATTTGTACATGGAAATTATGACAACAATGATCAAAGTGCAGAAAATCTCAGAGTAAGTGGAAACACTCTTCCCTTATGTTTCTCATCTTTTCAATTTCTGAAAAGAAAGTCTAGGCAAGTTGTAAATAGTGAAGACATAAAATTTTCTGATGAGTCAGTAAAGGATGTCATTGATTACATGGGATATGTTTTAGACCCAAAATCACAGTCACTAATTTCCCTTGATTTTCAAAGTCGAGATGGAAGTCCAGAGCTCGAAACAAGATTTGAATCAATGGAATGAAATTCTGTACCATTAGATTATAATTCATTTCAAATTTTGAAGGAGACTCTTGAACAAGTGTTGAAGTATAAATACATAAAAAGTCAGGAAATTTCATTTGAATCAATGCAACAGTCTTGTCAGTCTTTTTAGGATCCAATAGATGATCGGTTGGATGAACTGTGTGATCAAAATCATCCTTCATTCGCTAGTCATGAGCTGAAAAGTTGTTATGATCTTGACAAGGTCATGAAATCAGCTTCACAATCTAGTTCAACAACAATCTTACTGCTAAACCTATCAAAACATTTGCAGCCATATCAGCCATTGCATGAGGATGTAAATAGCATAGATACAGTGCCAGAGCATGTTGCTCACTTGGTTGAATCTAAAAATCAAGGAACAGGTCATTTCTACCTTGATCATATAGCTACCTATATGGAGAAATTTTGCACTACAGAGTCCCAATCTATCTCTGACATTACTTTTGTTCTTCAAGATTGTCAAGGTCTCTGTTGTAAATATCAATCATGTTTTCAGCAGTGGCCATTATACTTTGCAGTTTTGAATCTATGGACAAAGGGTCAAGTTGCCTTTTTTACTGTGCTAACAAGCAATCAAACATTCCACTGGTCTGAATAGTTGCTTGATTGGCTGCACTGGAATTATTGTATCATTTAAAACAACAAAATTATCAGTAGCGTAGGGTAGGTAGGAGAATGTAAATAAGCTCAACATTCTGAGCATCTCCTTTTCAGCAGTGTTCATTTTGATTTGGTTTCAGTTGCAAGATCAAAATAGGTACAGGTTGCAGAATAAGATTTTGGGATCAACCCAATGAATAAAGCACCGGTCTACATGTTCAGAGTTCAGTGGTTCTTGACACCTCCTGAAAGAGCTTCCATCCCTAGGTGGAGCCTATGTTAGGGTCCTATAATTATAGGAGATCTGATGATTCAGATATCATTTGTGGGTCTCATGATGAAGTTCTTGGCTTGTTGGTCTCTTGGTTGTTTCCATTTCCCCCTCCATCTATTTTTCCCGATCCTCCGTCACCCTGCTACATCTTTCATCCACCGATGTTCCCTTCAGTGCCTCACCCTTCATTCCTTCACCCCTTCGCAAGTTTTATCCCTGCACGAATAAACAAACTTAGGTTAAAAGAAAAATCAATTGGTTAATAATGTTAGTAATAAGTTTAGTATAGTTAGAATAGGTTAGACTAATTAATAATCAATTAATTAATTAATTAATTAATAATTAAGTTAGTTAGTACTTAGGTTAGTATTTTATTAATCAAAATACTAATTAAATATTTAAAACAAAACAAAGCTAAAATAAACAAAAACAAAACAAAACAAAATGTAAACATATAATATAATAAAACATAAACGAAATAAACATAAAACAATTAACAAACAAACATAAAAGAAACAAAAAAAAGAAATAAAATAAATGTCAAATCATTTTCCCCCCACCCGCAACTTTACCTTCACACATCCCCAAAATTTAATCCACGGACTTAAAACATTTCGGACCCCCCGTGCTTTTCGAACTTTAACGGGGGGGGGGTCCGATAAGTGGTATTGGGAGGGACACTTGTCACCTCCAGGTGATTTCGGAACCCCCCTCCCAATGCCACTTACCACCTTAGGGGGGGTCTGGAATACCACTTACCTCTCCAAAACCGCCCTCCCCCATTTTCACAAAATCGTTGTTTTTCCAGTTTTGACCAGTCTTCTTCCAAAGCGGATTATGAGAAAACGAAAACTAATTTTGAAACACTAAGAGAGGTTTTTCTTTGTAACGGGATGAAGAACAAAAACCTCTCTCAGTTTTTTCACAGGTTCCACCATATGGGAGAATCAAAGCCATCTTCGAGCCCCATTTTTCCAGTTTTTCGTTTTTTTGTTACAATCTTGATTTTGCGGGACCTGTTTCGACGAGCTGAACAAGAATTTGGAGAAACTGAAGGAGGTTTTTTTTCCATAACATTCTCATATAAAATAAACTCCTTAATTTTTTTCCCATTTGTCACCGATTAGGAGAAACAAATGTATGAGTGTACCCCTATTTTCAACAAATTTGGTAGTTCCAAGTTTTTGGGGATTTGTTGCTATTTTTGGCTGAGGTGGTTGAATTCGACCTCCTGAACCTGATGAGAGTATTTTTTATATATTATAATGAATCAAATTTGCAAGTTTGATCAGTCAGGGGACCATGATTTATTTTTTGTAAAATAGCTCACTGAGCTTTCTGTACATTCATCAATTCATTAATATAGTGCTATGCTGCAGAATTCTTGCGACTATTTCCACTGGTGATGTGCATCCCTCTTTGTAAATTTGTTTTCTCTATTATCATAATTAATGTATGCCTCTGAATTATTCTGAGAAGATTAAGAACATAATTGGTTTTAATGTACCCTTTGTCTCTAGCTTGGTATAGTTGTTTATGTTTTCCACTGAAGATTAAACTCAGAATTATCAGTTGCTCTGTGTTTAATTGGATTTATTAACCTATTCCATCTCTCCCATTTCATTTAAGTTAAATTATCCAGTGAGTTGTCTACCTTTCCCTGCAAAGATTATCCTGTTGACATGGATTTTCGATCATTTGTTACAGTGACTCCATAGCCCATGGTCTCTCTTCTCTGCCCCTACCCAATTCTTAAAAACAAATCCTATTATGCATAACTAGCCTAATATCCTATTTCAAACAAATCTATATCAGAGAGAGAGAGATCCCTCTCTGAGTCTTGGAGGTCTAGATCCAAGACTCGAAGTGGTTTTGATGTTGCCTCTGTGACTGCCTCCATAGCCTTGGGCAAATTATAGAGTGCTAACAACTGGTATTTGCACTTATTCTGATTTGGATGATGGTTGGCATTGGTTATGAATGCTTGGTGTTGTTCACACATACCGCATTCCGTGTATGGTGTTTTGCAAAGTAAATTAATGAGCATGGTAACTATGGTTTTCTTTGGCGCTGAATGATCAATGAACTGGATGACTGTAGAAAGTATATCCACTGCATCCTTGTGTTTGTTGGTTGAATAAGCCTAAGTGTGCATAGCTTGGTCAATCACAGTGTGACTAAATCAAAGAAATCTTATATTAGATCGATAGCTCAGCGCGATATGCTGAGTTATTATCGTGACTATGTGTTTTGTTGTGATAAGTGGAAATGTTTCACTGTGGAGTTTTGTTAGCTGCACACTCTATCTAGTATGGATATCTTGATTTTCACACTCAGAGGCACCCACAAAAGTTTTAAACTTGTTTAGTTTTTGCAATCAATCACTTGTTAAAACATGCATGTTGTTGATGACAGACGTATTAGATGGTTGGCCCAACTTTTAAATCACATTGATTTGTTTTATTTACAGTGGAAGAACTGC
Organism: Picea engelmannii; assembly: GCA_009831015.1. Lineage (NCBI taxonomy): Eukaryota > Viridiplantae > Streptophyta > Pinopsida > Pinales > Pinaceae > Picea > Picea engelmannii. The sequence continues at coordinate 169,071 of ML800925.1, read as the reverse complement.
GCTGCCTGGGCAAATTACCCTGTGTATATCTTGTGTCTAAAATATGGTTCTTGGTTGTATGATTAATTGTCATTTCATGCATGGAAATTTGATCTGGATTATTTTTGGTTACTGCATATATATGTTAACGAATATCATTGAATTTTGATGGGCTCTACTGCAGTAATAGTGACTTCATTATTGTTTTGAAAACATGACTTTGAGTATAGTTGTGGATTGAAGAAATGCATGGGAAGTGGTTGATCTTGATAGTTACAGATTGGAATTGGGTAGTGCTCGTAAATTGTTATAAAATGCAGAGTGTGTGAATAAAAGGAACATAACCTCTTACAAATTATGTGGGATACTTACTGTGTTGTGATGGCACTATGTTGGATATTTGATTATTGGACAGTGAACTAGTTAAGTACACAGTAATTTTTATTTGGCCATGATGACTATTGGTTGGTGCATCTATTCTTATTGCAAAATGTTTTATGGATAACTTGATTAATTTCATGAATAGTAATCGTTATCTTCCCCTCCCATTATCTCATTTTCTGCTAATTACAAACCCTTCACATATCCCATATTCATTTTTTCACCCCCTGTTCTGAGATTGATTACAGTCAAGAGGATTTCTGTGTTAAATTGGATGAAACTGGCAGTGTCTTGGGTGATTGTAGTGACATTTTATTGGTTTTCTTTACAGTTGATTGTTTTTTTCATTGAGCAGTGACCATTTCTTCTCCCCTTTCATTATATCATATTTCCGCTCAATACAAACCTCTCATGTATCCCTAAACCCTGTTTCACCCCCCTTCTCACTGATTAATAGTAAAACAATTTGTATAGATTGGATTGCATGAGCCTGATACATTCTGAGCCAAATATATTTCGTACTTTTAAGAGTTGTCATGCATCGTTATTTAAAATACTATTTGCTAATCGATTACACATGCAGGATGAGTTTTTTCAGTCGAGGAATCCATGGCCGAGGAAATAGAGGCAGAGGTAACTGGAATCGAGGCCCAAGAAGGCCCAGGTTCTTTATACATTTTGACGTTGATTCAGAAGAGCATGGCCAAATGTTTCATGTAGGATTCTTTGATTAGATTCTATAGGAATAGTCCGACCTAGGCCTGAAATGCCTCCTTTCCAAGCCCCGTAAGCCCTAGGTATCCCTGTACCTCCTCATGTCTCCTTACAACCCGAGGTCCCTAAAAATGATGGATTGCAGGAGATTGTCCACCCGATAATCTCCCAACATCGTGGCTGGCCCAACTTGTCCTTGCCTGCTCCTCCACCTTTGAAACCCATTGTCAGAGCCACCCCTGACCACTTTCTAGTGCAATCCTCCCATGCTAGCAAGAGATTAAAGACTGAATCTCACCATGCTCTTGATAAAGGAAAAGTCATTGCTTCCCCTTCCTCACCCTCCAATGACTCTGATAAATCCGTGTCTTCTCGGATGCATTTGAGGGATGATTGTTCCCACGTGATTATCGAGATTAAGCCTAAAGGCTCTGCATAGCGAAAGGTTATTCTAGGAAAATCAAGAGGTGACAGCAACAACCAAGGAAGGGTTGCATCACAGACTAGGAAATATGGCTTTTGAGTTTTATGTTATATATTGTTTTATGACAGTTGACTTCATGGATCTTTGGACAACATGTTTTATTTTGGACATATGAGTATTATTTTGGAAATATTTTCAAATTTCATGAGCTAAAATTGCCAAAAGTAAATATGTTAATGAGAGGCACAAGGAGGTGTATTTTGCTTAACTAATGGTTATGTTATGATTGTTATGAACTAAAGGGAGTCACAAGGGGTCCCACCTACTAGTTATTATTTATTTATTACCCTTATTATAATTATTACTTTCCCCCCTAACTAAAGTTAGTTGAGTTTTTTACTTAACTTAACTAATGAGTTGGTTTAACTACTTCAACCAATTCTAACTTGTTAAAAGAAAAAGGAAAGGGAGGAACAAGGGAGGATAGAAGCAGAAGCATGCTAAGGTTTAATCTTTAAGTTTATGTTGAGATAGTTCAGTTTTCATTCATTCATATATTCATCACAGCCTAATTCTCTTTTATGATAGCAGGGTCTTATTGTAGACAACAATATTCAGGGTTGAATCAAATCATTCAGACACTTGTTCTTCAGAGGTGTTGATCTATCTTTGATAGTCTGTGTAGACTTATCTGTTTGTGAATTAGTTTTCATGACTGATAAAGGCTATTGTGTAGAGTCGAGTGGGAAACAATCTGTGGCAAGCTGATCCATGTTTTAGAGTTAGTTTTAGTTTTCTGTCAGAGGTCTTTTTGTATGTTCCATCAGGGATGTCTAAGTTTGACTTTGGTCCAAGATTTTTGTATGAGATTTTGTAAAGAAAATGACTCTTTGGTGAATTTGAATGAAATAAAGAATTTATTTATGTCTCATCTATATTTATTATAATCTTGGTTTTTTTACTTATGTTCTTACATTTATTTCAACAACTTTTATATTCAGAAAATTACATAAAAAGTGAATTTCCAGCAAGCTTTTTGTTGATAAAAGACTAGCCTAAGCACTCATAATTAATACTTGTGAGTTAGGATGTTATTTTTGTTGGATATAAACATAGGACGATATTCCCGTCTACTTTTCTTTAGCCAAGTAAAGTCTGAAAATTCTTGAGTAAGATCATTCCATATCTTTTCCTCAAAAAGGTGGCCAAGGCATCCACAATCTTACTCTTCCCCCTCGGGATCGCCGATAAATTATACTCCGAGAATTCTTCGAGGAGGTCCATCACCAGATTTTTGTACACTCTCAATATGGGGTTCTTGGATTGATATATTCCCTTCACTTGATTTATAACGAGCTTGGAGTCTCCATGCACCACTATCCTCTTTGCTCCCAACTCTTTCAGAATTCTCAGGCCCAAAATCAACGCCTCATACTGAGCCATGTTATTAGTGCAGTCGAAAATGAGTTTGTAAGAGAAGAGTTTAGTGCCTACCTTGGGAGGGCTTATCCACACATCATCCCCTGATCCCTTTTTACTTATGGATCAATCGAAACACATGTTCCACATCTCATTTTCCACATGGTTTCTCGGTTCTATGCACTCTGCCGCCTGTCGCACAAATTTGTCACCAATAGCCATGACAGTCGTCGGTTCTTCTTCTTCAAAACTCAAGTCATTGTAAAAAATGGAGGATTCGATCTCAGTGTCAACGGAGTAGATGGGGTGGTTATTCGGTTGCGTCTTACTTCTCACCATGTATTTTAGCAACACTTCTCTATATAACCATATGTCCTGGATGAAAACATGGATGGTGGTGTACGACATGTCCATTTGTAGAGTCCCCTTCCATTTCGTATCCCATGACCTGGATAATATCATGAAAAATGTAGGGGGTATATCGGTCACAACCACATCCATAACCAAATTCTTAGAAGGGGTCTGGGCCAACGAGACAACCAGATCTTTGATCAGACCTAGACATTTCACTTTTCTGGAATTGAAAGAAAAGAAATCCTTATTGGGCCTGGTGATGTCCAAACCCAACTCGTCCATGATCACTTTGGGCATAAGATTGTGTGATGCACCTAAATCCAACACGACGTTATACAAGGTCATCTTGTGGACCTTGAGACTAACACATAATGGGGAAACACCCTTAGTATCGCCTGTTTCCTCTACGCGTGGACCAAACAAAATGGTAGGGTGATCATCATGGACATTCAAAGTGTCAGGAGTCCCCCCCATATTTAGCATCTTAATGATCTGATTCCGATATTATCCCTTTTTGATGAGTTCATTGAAAGGGACAGATATTTTAATCTTTTCCATTTCGTTCTCAAAGTTAAAGGGGGGAGAGACCTTTTCTATCTCTTTGACGCATGTCTCCCAACCTATTTCTGGTGCTCTCCTTGGAACTTCCTCCTTTGACTTTGCCTTTTCTTTCACATCCTTGGTCGGATTGTCTTGCTTTGGTAGACTAGTGGAAGGGACATCCACCGTATTTTTCCTTATGATATTCGTCTGTCGAGGCTCCCTTATGGGATTCATCTGCTAAGGCTCTATGGACACCTTTTTGCTCCTGAGTTTGTATTTCTTTTGGAATTACATGATAGAATTGTGATAGACTTTCTTGAATTCCTTTGTTTCCCAAGACAACGTGTCATCCATCTCCAGCATAATGTCATCATTTTCTCTCATGTATTGATCATGTTCCCCCTTCGTAAAAAACATGCACGTGTCCTTGTCGTCACAACAATGCATTTGATCCTCGAACATCTGATTAAAATCTTCGTCCGCATAGTTTTTTTGGAATGGGGGCCTTGTTTGTTGGTCGGCTTGGTCTCTCTGTTCCCTCTGCCTAATCTACAAGACCAAACCTCTTCTGGGGTTCTGATTCTTGAGCTAGGTATCATGTTGTTCTCAGGTGGTGGGTTTGTTTCCCAGGGACATTCTTTCCATCAGTTTCTCCATTGTCTTCATCATCAAGTCGAACCTGTCCTCTGAGGGTCGAGAGGTCGATGGTTGCGCATCTCCTTGGGGTTTCCTCCCACCTCTATTGAAGTTTTGTTTTATCTTTCTTGACGCCATCAGGTTTACATCGACTTCGATTGCATCGCTCATCATAATGTCTAAATTTGTTGATTTTCTCTCCCTTAACAACAGTGCAAAATCACTGTTAAAGGAGTCAGTGTATCGCAACTGCACAGCCCCATGAGGTGGTTTGAATTAAGCAGGAATTGAATTGTAAAACCTCATGAAACAGGTCAAGAACTCTTGCACTGTCTCATCCGGTGCCCTTTTCATATTGTTATACTATGTCAGCATCTGGAAAGGATTCTTTTTGTCTCCCCATCTAGTAATAAAAGACATTTCAAATGCATCAAATTCTTGAATGCTTGCTTTTGGGAGGGATTTGAACCATTTTCTCACCTCCCCCGAAAGAATCTGCACAAACAACCTCATTTTTGCGTCTGCATAGTCTACCTCTTCTAGGTCGATGAAATCATTGAACCAATCCATATGATTTTGGGCTGAAACGTTTACTTCAAAATCATAGAGCTTGATCCTCTGGCTGTAGTTCTATGGTAAATCATGCAGTTGGGCAGGCAGAACAAGGGGGGAAAACCTAGAAGCCATTTCTCTAGGGGGGTTCGAGATTTGGGGAATGTTATGAGTGGGATTTGCAGCTTGTGGGATTAGATATCGAAACCTTTCCTCATAAAAAACTATATGTTCAAACCTGGTTTCTGATTTAGATATGAACAAAGTCTATTCGAAAAAAGCATCAAACTCGAGGTTGTCAATTCTTTGAGCCCCATCCTTGGGCAAGGATAGATTTATGTCTAAGTAATAGAATGGGTCTTGCGCCTGCTCCCTTACCCTGTGCAGAAGTATCTCGGGATCATACACAGGATCTACAGGGTTGGGGTCAGGATTGGCTCTGGTATAAATGGTCTTTGGAGCCAGGTTTTATGAATGGCGCTACTACGTGGCACTGGTATTTTTCACTGGATTCGCCAGGGTAAAGGTTTCATCCAATACAAATGTTTTCCCCACTATTACCCTCAGGGGTCAAAACTATAGCTTTAGTCATTCTCCCAAGAAAAATTTATTCAATTTTGTCCCTGACAATGACACCATAATGTTAGCACTCTGTAAACTTCGTTTGGCTGAGAAAACGAATGAGAGAGGCAACCTACAAACTAAATTTGAGGCCCGAAACTAGCCTTTTGAACTTGGAGAGGGATCTCTCTGGAGACTTCGTCTCTGTACAGGATATAACTTTAAACTCTGGGCTAGATTTAACACTTTTAAACAGTATTTTTTGGTTCTATTGGTGAAAGAAAACAAGACCTTGGGATATGGAGTTGATTTAAGAAAATGATAGAAACAAATGACTCAGTGACTGAACTCGAGAGGATAAAGGATAAATGAGAAACAATCTTTAGTTAAAAATCATTGTGTGTGGTGAGATAAAAATACATGAAGCAACTCAGAGCACCACTAGGGATGAATTCAAAGTTAACTTAGAAGAAATATAGTTTTTCTAAATGGTGTGAATCTAGAGCACTGCACAGTGAATTCTAGATTTGAAATTATGTTCTGATTCAGACAAAGCATATAGATATGAATATAATAACATAGGAAAGCACATATGTGAAGAAATAATACAATAAATAGACTACCACTGTTAGAATCTTTTCATCAAAGCTTCAATATTTTTTCATTAAGTTTCAATTGGATCAAAAACTACAATCAATAGTCACTGTCTACACTGTTTTTCCAACCAACCCCTCTTACATTGAAAATATTGGAATATATAGACAAGGGTGTGCCACTTGGGCTATCCGACATTCTAAATACTACCCATAGAAATTAGGTTTCAACTACACACTGTCAGATGACTCTTCAAATGGCCTTTTGCTAAAAATAGAACCGACTACAATCGGAAGCATCATAGTCGCTTGTTTAACGTACAATTGGAAGCATCATATTCGCTCGTTTAACATACAATGCATCCTCTTCAAAACATTGCATGTTTAACATACACCTGTCCTTCGCCATGAGACTCCATTGTTGTGCATTGTATGTTTTCTACGTGGGTATCTCTCAGAGTCTAAGTCTGTGCTACGTCTGAGGAGACAAAAAACAGGTCGATCGATCATGCATATGGTCTCATTGGCAGTTTGGATACTTGAAGCTTTCTCCTAAGAGACAGTTTCTCCTTTTCAGGTTCATCACTTGCCTTTGTAGAACCGCGTTCCCTTTCAACTTCTTTTGTGCTCTGGATAGAGCCGCGTAGACTTTCTCCATGGCTGGTTCACATTCCCTGAAGTGTTTCACATTCCTTTCCTCTGAATCCCTCTGTGTTTCATGCAGTTGTATGATCGTATCATGTGCTTCCTTGAGTTGTCTCTTTATCCAAGTCCTGTTTCCCTCGTGACCTTGTGATGCTGATACTTCGAGGGTCTTCACTGCTAACTGTTGTCTCAGTTCTCTACTTTCCTGGTATAGCTTAGGAATAGTGAGATGCACTTTCTCCAGCTGTTGCAATGACTCATGAACATATTCACTTTTGGTGTCTATCATCCTCCTTCTACCCCAGATTTCTCGACTTCTGCCTTCGACGGGATCCAGCCGAATAGCGTGCATGAGTAATTCTTTAGTGGCTAACTTTGCGCATGGCTCACTCAGGACTCGAGTCTTTTTGGCCTCCTTCTTTTTCCTTGGCCTGCCTCTTCTCCGAGGTATTTTTTGTTGGGGGGATAGGACTTCCAACGTCCTTCCTTCCTCCGTAGCCCTTCCTGCTTCAGCCTCTCCGTGGCGTGGTGTTACCCTTTCCATGGGTAGAGGGAGATATCCTTTTGGATCCTTAGGTATGCCTACTACAAGTAGAAATGAATCCCAGTTATTTCCTAGTCACCTAAAATCCTCCACCAACAACAATTTAATCAACGCGACGTGTGATATTTTCCTCTTTGGCTGATCTATTTCATCTTGGGCGTTGTGCACCATTTCTCAGAGACTTTGGTGTAAGAAAAATGGTATATTTAATGGTCTCCTCCTTGTGAAGTGCATCAAAAATATAATGTGTTGCAGATATATTCTATCAAACCTCAAACCTTCCTTCACGGGTGAAATATTTATTAATCACCTCCATGAGTTTTCGAAATGGCCCCTTCAAAAATCTATTTGGAACACCCGTTTCGACCTTCCCACCTAAGAAATATCACTTGATGAAGTCTTCGTAACAATGTGTGTCCAAAGGCATGCCCTTAAACCACCTCTCACCCCGTGAAGGGATATTTTTCGCGACCGACATATTTTCCTCTGTCACTTGGAAAATGACACCTACAATTACTGCACGGGACCCATCGAACTTGAGTGTGAATTGTTCCATTAGTTTCATGTTGAAACCATGGATTTTTCTACAAAAGTTCATGCATTTGACCTGCTGAAAAGACGCCCTAACCTCTAGATCTTCGTTGATCAATTTCAATCTTTGAGGCTAACATTCCTACCACTTTGTGCACATTTTCTTATGCTCTGGGATGTCGTCATGGCGCAACGCGTATCGGTCCTGCGCGCGATGGATTTTGTGCGGACCAAAGGCGGTGATCTCAATTGACCTGGGCCTGTAAGAATAATTACAGGTGATGCACAAACTTGACTGATGATCAGAATGCATGTAGAGTGCTCATAATTTATAATCGGGTGGGTGAGAGATGGGAACGTGTCGGGGGACACTGAATTCATGGTGACTGGATGTCTCAGAGTGAGCTTGGATATTTTCACAGTGCATCCGTGCGACAGGTACACTTCGGAGTGTGCAAAGTACAACTGATAAGAGTTGCAGGACATATGTGATACAAGCGCTGTGATTTTTCTGTTAGGGTCCTAACCCGCACATAGGTAGAACAATATATTCGGATGTAATAAAGGTCAATATTAATAAGGCCTTTCAATAAAATAGAATAAGGCGGATGTAAGAAGACCTAATAGCAGCTTTTGCTTCTAGAAGGATCTTCCTCTAGATGCTTATTTTTAGTATAAACAGGAGTCGAGGGTATGAGAACCCTAGTTTGTATATTATTGTAATAAATCTCTACTCAACTGGAGGTTTCCCCCTCGAAGAGGCCCATGAACATTTCTTTCAGATTCAAAGTGTTATTTCTGTTGTTATTCTTATATCATTTCATTGTTATTGTGGTGAATGTTCTGGTTATATTGTTGTTATTTTGCCATTACTAGAATTTTATTTATGTTCTGCATACATTTTATATCTGGTATATTACAAGTGGTATCAGAGCACTTTCCTCGGAAAAAAGTGTGGGTTAAATTTTTTTCAGGGTAGAGACGTATTTCGGCGTCTTTAAGCCACAAAGATCTGTCATTACGTGCATAAACTCGCAGTTGAAGGATTCATACATGCATGAAATACAAGTGGTACTTAAGCACACATCTGTTGGCCACCCTTGTAACCCCTGTTGGTACCCCTTCGAGTGGTAGCGCATCAGACAACACCTGCATATGGATCAGCTTAGATTACCTGAAGCCCTCTTTAGATAAACCAATCAGTTGCCTGACTGCTATAGTGTCACCGAGAACAACACTCGGGAAGATACTTTCTAGTACTTGGGTAGTCGGGTAGTACGACTAAGGGTACGATCTATCCTCCTTAGTTAGTTCCCTAAGATATTGGGCCGAGTACTACTGTTGGACCCCACACGTATATCAGAGAGCTATAGCACAGGGAAAACCCTTGTCTATAGAACCCTTGAATACCTAACCCTTGGGGACATAAACATAAACAAATTAAAACAGACAAGATCTATTGCCACGCAACTGTGTTCGGGTTGCCAAGTAAATACACATTTCTTTCTAGTTAAGCATTTGGGCATTTCCTCTCTGCAGTATTCTTCAGACCGGACGTAAAAAAAAAAAAAATCCGGAAATGTTTTCACCATTATTTCAGCCCTATTCCATTGGATTCATCTCTTCGCCCTTATCACATTCATCCATATCATTTTTTTGGAAAAAATGTTTTACCCCACCCACCCCTTTTCAGTTCCCCCATCCTCATGGCCCATACTCGAAGCCAAGACTTGGAATCTCGCTTCAACACCTTGCAGTCTGGTCTCATTGAGACCCAACAAGAAGTGAAACAACTCAGTGCCAATGTCGTCGCCATCAATACAGACATGTAGTCCTCAATGGGTGAACTCAAACAAGACCTCACCACCCAGCTTGAATCAGTTTTTTCAGCACTCTGCACCAAATGCATATCCCTACAGATAACCCTTCCTCTTCCTCACCCTCACATACTGAAGGTGACCATTCCTCTCATTCCCATACCTTGCAGAACCATCACTTTCAACGTGACCTACGCCTTCCACGGATGGATGTGACCAAATTTGATGGATCGGACCCCACTGGTTGGGTAACCCAAATGCTACACCCACAACAAGGCACTCAGGGTTCACCAAAACCTATGACAGGGTCAAATGTTCCTTTTTCTGGGATGGCATGAAATAGGACATTCATAATTTTGTAGCTGAATGTGACGTGTGTCAACACAACAAGGGAGAAACAGTCAAATCATTGGGCACACTACAACCGTTGTCAATTCCACCTACTATTTGGAAGGATATCTCTATGGATTTTATTATCGGCTTACCCAAATCAGGAAATAAATCCTTCATCATGGTGGTTGTTGATCGCCTTTCCAAGTACTCTCATTTATGTGCCTTTCAACACCCATTTACAACATCCACGGTGGCTCAAATATTCATGGATCAGGTCTTCAAGCTTCATGGCATGCCACACTCTATTGTTTCTGATCACGACCCAACTTTCACAAGCAATTTTTGGCAAGAATTGTTCAAGATACAAGGCACAAAATTGCATCTCAGCACAACTTATCATCCCCAGACTGATGGCCAAACGGAAGTTGTCAACAAGTGTTTGGAAACACATTTGAGTTGTTTTGCCTCGGAAAATCAAAATCAGTGGGCTCAATGGTTACCCCTGGCTGAATGGTGGTACAACACTTCATACCATACAACTACATGCATGACTCCTTTTGAAGCGATATATGGACAGAAGCCACCTTCAATTCTCTCATACTTATCGGGTGCCTCGAAGGTCCAGGCGGTTGACCTAACACTTACAGCTCGAGAGGACATTCTCCGTACCCTCAAAGAGAATTTGGTCATGGCACATAATCGCATGAAGCAACAAGCAGATCAAGGTCACTCTGAACATCAATTTGCAGAAGGGGATCAGGTGTTTCTTTGACTGCAACCTTACAAGCAAACTTCTCTCAAGGTCGTGCATTTTCAGAAGCTAGCACCCAAATTTTATGGTCCGTATACCATGCTCAAGCATGTGGGACAATTCGCCTATCAGTTAGCTTTGCCCAACCATTTGAAGTTACATCCTGTTTTTCATGTTTCAAGCTTAAAGAAGGTTATTGGAGCTAAGTGCCAAATTCAAACCAACCTTCCAGAGTTAGCTGAAGAAGGATCCATTTGGCTACAAGCATAAGCAGTTTTGGACCAGTGTGAGCATTGCCTACGTCAAAGAACCATCAAGGAAGTGCTAGTCCATTGGAAATATACAACTCCAGCAGACACCACTTGGGAACCGACTACCATTTTGCAACAATTTCCTCATCTCAATCCTTGAGGACAAGGTTGTTTTTAAGGGGGCGGACATGTTAGGGTCCTAACCCACACATAGGTAGAACAATATATTCGGATGTAATAAAGGTCAATATTAATAAGGCCTTTCAATAAAATAGAATAAGGCGGATGTAAGAAGACCTAATAGAAGCTTCCACTTCTAGAAGGATCTTCCTCTAGATGCTTCTTTTTAGTATAAATAGGAGTCGAGGGTATGAGTACCCTATCTTGGATATTATTGTAATAGAGATCTGCTCAACTCGAGGTTGCCCCCTCGAAGAGGCCCGTGAACATTGCTTTCAGATTCAAAGTGCTATTTTTGTTGTTATTCTTATATCATTTCAGTGTTATTGTGGTGAATGTTCTGGTTATATTGTTGTTATTCTGCCATTACTAGAATTTTATTTCTGTTCTGCATACATTTTATATCTGGCATATTACATTTTCAATCTCTCTAGCTTCATAATGAGATGATGATGGTCACTTCATCTACTAAAGTGACTTCTATTTAACTACTTGCCTCGAATTTAAGCATGTAAGACCTTCTCTTCTGACAGGACCTGACTGGTTGGGAAAAGACCTTTACCCCTTACACATGTTTTGGTTCTGACATCCCTTCAAGACCCCAAGGGCCAACCGACCACTTACTGACTTCAACCCATTTTATTTTTGGTACCTGACCTCACACGCTTTGACACATAGACTCTGACTTGACTAAGACCAACTCTCACTGAATAAATGACGACACTAACACATTCTATAATATAGATTTCATATATACAATTTAATCGATTAATTATTTTTTTCTAAAATTTCAATTATATACATTCTATAGACATAGTTGCAGTGTTCTTTCTGTATACTATAATGTGAGGCACTTCACATTTTAATACTGAAATACAATTTCAGTAATGGTTGTTTTTATGATGATATATGTTTAGCATACATTTATGTCATTATAATGTATATGTTGCAGTTTCTTTATATTGTAATATGGAACAGTTAGCATTTCAGTAATGACATAACATGCAATAGACAATTTTATAATGATTGATTTTATGTTGATACATGTTTAATATACCTTTATGCACTTATAATATATGTGTTACAATTTGTTTATTTGTGATATTATAATTTAGGGTTCAAAGCTTTATTTATTTTTTAATTGTGTAGTAAAAAATATTTACTAAATTTTAATGGTTTGGTTTTGATATTTGCAAATATTATTATTAAAAAATTTATTCACAAAAATATATGGGCTGAAAAGAAATTACTTTTAAATATCATCATCATCCACATATTCATTATCATCTTTAAAATAAAATTATATCTTATAAATCATACATTTAAGTATAAAATTTACTCTAGAATATATATAAAGTTCAAGAGGAATTACATTTTATTTTTCTTTTCAAAACTTACAATATTTTCATCAATTTGAAAGTTATTGTAAGATTGTAAGATCATTTTAATTGCAATATCTTTATGATTCCAATTAACAAAATTAACATGAGAACTTCCCTTAACTTACTTCAACATTCCTATTCCCCACTTAAAAAATATACAAATTTTAATAAAATAATAAATATAGAAATTCATATTTTCAACTTTCAACAAATGCCCTTTTAATAAATATATTCATTTTTATCCCATCTTGTGCATAGAAAAAATAAGGATTAAGGTTCTGTAAGGAAATTTTTCATTTATACAAAAGGGATAAGGTTGTGCATTTTTGCATGTGGCACACTCTCAAGTCCCTAAAAAGATAAAAATTGAACAAACAAAAGTGTCAATAGTGTGTTTGGTTGAATTTGTTTATAAAAAGACCATACACGATAGTTAATACTTGAAAATCTTGAAAAAACAAAGACCATACACGACACGTTAATACATGAAAATATTGTTGCGTTAAGATTTGGACTTCAAATATCTATTGAAATAGGCAATCGAATCCACAGTTACAAGTGACCATGACATAATCAACTAATGGGTGCAAGTTATTATCACTGAAATTCCATCTGCAACATCGCATGCAAATGGTTATAGGAATACAACATCTCCAAACACCTATTAGTTCACCTACAACACCAAAAAAGAATTTCCAAGAGGCAAAAACTATACAACTAGTCAAAAAATTGACATGCGCTAAAACACTAAAGGAAGCGTGTGCACAGTGTGTGGGCCAAAGAAGCTTGTAGAGTGCACAATGTACCATATGCACGAATGTGTATGAGAAAATCCACACACTCCTGTGAAAGACGCATTTATGGTTCTTGTCGGCCCCTTACCCACTTCTGGACCAACTCCCAACTTGATTTGACCCTTAAATTAGAGTTGAATCTGAATGGGGGGATGGTCAAATACCTAAGGATTCCCTAAAGGGCCCCTTGTCCACACTAAGAACCGGTTTAATATTGTCTCAAAGACATGCTATAAAAGGAGGCCATGGGTGCACTAATAATTTAAGAATCTCATAGTATTGTTATGTTGCCTCTATCCTCCCTCAAGAAACCTCTTTTATTATTGGAGCATTCTAGCAACATCTCAATAAGCTATTCACCTCACCTCTTGAGGGAATAGACTTGGATTTCTTCACCATTTGCTTTCTAGTTTATCATTGTAAGAAGAGCTCTCAATAGGGGATTCAAGATCCCTCCCAAGGAGGAAGAGGGGATCCACCAGTCCTTCTTTCTCTACGGTGTTTACCAACTAATATAGTTATCCATTGATGGCATAATCATTATTCATTTGGTTGATTGATTTTGGTTCAAAGTTCCTTATGAATTTCAATTTCATTTCCTTAGTTATTTCTTTAGTTGTTTCTAGTTTAGTTGTTTGTTTATTTCATGTGCTTGGATTATTTAATTCATACACTAACCTATGTCTTGTCTAGCTGGCCCAACTAGACTTGTAAGTTCCCTTGTTTTTCTCACCCAAGTGATGAAACAAACACAATGGATTGGTGACCATACTGGGGACAAGGTATCAATTTCCTCCCTATTTGGGCTATTTGAGCACTTCTTTTTGACCCATTTGCCTTGCAGGGATCACAACCAGCCTAGCCTCACCTGTCAAGAGATAAGTTTGGATCTGGAGGAGGAGAGTTCCACTTAAAATCCCCCCCCCCCTCGATGTGTATCAGAATGTGCGCAGGTGTTCCATCCCACAGACGTCCATTCCGAGCATTGTGCGCCAACAACACTTCGTTTCTCTGCACATTTTGCACACTTTGCGCTAAAATATCTCTAGTTCTCTGCACATTGTGCGCCCACTGTGCCTCTATTTGAACTGCAACCTTTACATCTGTCCAGAATTCCAAAATTGTAAGAGTTTTTGTGATGATTTGAAGGCCCCTAGCCTTCAAAACCTTGTTGTTATGCAATTTGTAAATGCACCACACTTAGATTCTCTTCCCACATGAGGGGTTAGTCAAAACATAGGAACTTAATGGGTTAAAAAGAACCATATTTCTCCTCTTTTTCTTTTATTTTCCACATGGATGGCTTGTTTTGATTGTAAAAGTTAAGTTGAGATTCTTTACTATCACATATAAAAACACTTGCATTGGGACCAGAAATCAAACTTTAATCATTGAGTATGCTCTTCTCTCGCACCATAGAGCGATCTTGAGAATCAAAAAGGTGATTAAGGGAAGATCTCATCTCCCTTAACAAAATATTTAGGAGACGACAAATCCCCCCTAGGGCTCCCCTTAGTTTATTTTCAAACATCTTAAATTTGTAAGGGCTCATACATGCCCACATGCTACAAAAATAGGATAGTTTTTTAAGCTACTTTCTTAGTTTACATCACTAGGAGAGTTTAAAGATTAAAGTAACGGGCCCATACATGCCCACATTCTTGCAATCTAGGATAGTTTTTCAAATATTTCTTAGATTAAATCACATTAGGGAGTTTAAAGGATTGGTAAGGACCCACATGTTCACATGCTAGTTCTTTAGGGATTTTAAAATTCTGCAAGGATGTACCAACAACATCTAGTAAGATAGGTAATCAAGATTTGTAAGGACCACAGGAAGTCCACATGTTGCAAATTGACACCCAAATTATTAAAATTTGATATATTTGTTCACTTGCTCACACACAAAGTCACTCCTCACTCACATAATTTTATCTCGAATTGTGGAGGTTGAAGTAATTTTCCTCCAAAGGGATTCTGAAACATCCCACTATTTCTTGAAGAAATTATCCACACCCACTTAATTCCAACAAGATTGGTTCACACCCCCAATCTCTCAACCAACCACATCTAATGTTTTTCTAAAAACTCACTAAGTTTTCCTCCATAGGAGGTGCCAAAAGAAATGTTTTAGTCTAGGTATGATCTTGGGGTTAGGCATCCAAATAACCCCTCGTTTTCTAGTTCTAACATGTTAAAACATTAGAAGTTGACAAATAGGGAACTTTAAAATCCTTCAAGTCAAGTGTTCCTAACACCATAAGGAAGGGATATACCTGTGAAGGGTCGAAGGCCAAGGTCCAATTGTTCTGTGCATATCCCCTTGAGTCACCCAACTCTTGGAAGGGATCCAGCCTGTGACCCATATCTAATGTCAAAAATCTAAATGTCGCACTTTGACCGAGGTACCTAGTAGCCAAATTTTAGGACATATACCTAGGTGGAAATTGTGGGCTGCAATTGTCGATGATGTAGTTTATGAAAAGAAGAAACCACC
Organism: Picea engelmannii; assembly: GCA_009831015.1. Lineage (NCBI taxonomy): Eukaryota > Viridiplantae > Streptophyta > Pinopsida > Pinales > Pinaceae > Picea > Picea engelmannii. The sequence goes on along the minus strand of ML800925.1, from coordinate 153,190 downwards.
AAAGAACAACGCCTTGATTGGTTTCTCAGATCACTCATCTCTATCCTTTCCAAAGATGTAGCATCCACCTTCCCCCAATCCGAAGAGGAAGCCATCAACAAGGCTCAACAATACAACCACATTTATGCTCAATCAGGTTACTTATACACAGTAATCCCTGACGCCCCGAGACTCGTACCGTTCGGCCAGGACAAACTTGGGATTTCTCACATGGAGGATGGATTGATTGGTACCACAACACACCACAATCCATACGTCCAACCACCACCTATGTATGACACACCCCAATATTCGTCAATATATGGAGGAACCCCTTATTAGCGCCCCCCCTCCTTATCAACATCCATACCTTGTTTCTCTTCCTCCACCCATGAGTGGACCCTTGTCGACACCCATGATGTGCTCAACCTCTCAACCAAGTTCCGGTATCCCCTCTACCTCAACTTATAACATGGGTACTAGTAAAAGTGCTACGCCTTCCTATGCACCCTATGGATCATTGCCACAAAATAATTTTTATTTTCCATTTCCTAGTCCTCCACAGCCAATTGCTCCCCCACAAGGACAACCACATGCTAGGGTTAACTTTGTTCAACCCTCTCCCATTCAACAATTTCAAACTTTTGAACAAATTAATACCAAAAATCCATCCCATCAACCGAATAATGCCAAGAAGAAAGGGAAAAAATGAAACAATAATAACCCAGAACTAGGGGGAAATAACCCCCAACAAAACAAATCTGTTGGGGGCAACCAGAACCAAGGTAACCAAAACCCTCAAGGGGACAATAACAACAAATTCCAAGGGAGGAACAACAACAACAACATTTGGACAAACTTCCCTTGTTCTCTTTGCGGTGAGCATGGTCATTACACTCACCATTGGCCCCAAATTTCTGACTTCAAATGGATGAAATATTCCATGAACATGCCATGTCCTCCAGTGCCAGCTACCCCTCAGGAGGCCCCACAAAAATATTTGCAAAAACCACCCCCGACTATGTTGAAAAACCCTATTCCACACCAAGGTGTGATGAATACCCAACATGAGATGCATCTTTCCCCACCACAGATGGGACAATATCAAAACCTTGGAAATTTGGCAGATCACAATATCCTCCTCACTAGTGAAGAAAAATTCTTTTGCAAACGCGTGTAGTCGTCAATACAACGCACCCCCTAAATCTACTCCCACCACTGCGGAAGCAATTCGAGCTACATTCGGACCACCATTGATGATTCCACACCCTAACACTGAACCCACCATTCGTATCCCTCGCATCCAATTATGACAGAATGCCAACAACCCTCAAGCTAGGGTGGTGCACAATTACAGTCTGGTCGATGACTTGGTGCAATCTCCTGCAACCATGTCAGTATTAGAGGTCCTCCAAAACTGTCCAACTCAACGGAAATCCTTACTATTCGCCTTGGGGGCAGTCGACCCAGCTGATACTAGACTCATCACATTTGATCTAGATTGTGGAGAACCTTGTCTCCCCGCTTTGGTAGCTTTCCAGATACCAGTCAAGATTTAGAACATCACGGTTCATCGATGTCTCATTGATCAAGGTGCATCCACATGCATCATGTCCAAAATTGTATGGAAGAAACTTGGCTCCCCTGAGCTAATACCATCCGCCATCACTTTGAGAGCTAATGACGGATGACCATCCTCTCCTGAAGGACTCTTTCAAAATGTCCCCATTGAACTTGAGGGAAAAACCATCCTAATAGACATCGAGGTTATCGACGTCCCACTCGATTACAACATCTTTTTTGGGCATAGCTACATGTATGCTATGAAGGAAATGGCCTCTTCTATATTTCGAACTATGATGTTCCCCCAAAACAGGAAAATTATCACCATCGACCAAGTTTCACATTACGATCCTAACCACTCCTCCAACATTGATAACATCTTACCTCTTGTACACACTATTTCTGACGCCTATCCACTCATGGATATGAGCCCCAAAATTTTCAAGGATCCATCCTTGTTGGGGGCATACCATGGAGAACCACTGCTCATACACCCTTCAACACAAGTGTGTGTCATATCTTCTAATGGAACTGAAACTGAAGATACCACTCCTCCCACTGAGGCTTCTCCACTCCCCGATGTCCCACCAGTTGAAGAAAGTCTACCTCAAGAACCCCCTGAGAACCCTATGAAACCACTTATCCCTGATTAAACCCTCCCCTAGGGTCAAATCCTGGTTTTGGAGACCATTCCCCAAGCCATCACTCAAATCCCTTTCTTCTACCCCCCACCAAGCATACAATCTTTTCAAGTAGCTGCAACACTTACCCTTCCCAACATGGTGCTCGCCATTCCAGTATGGTATCTACATCCACCCACGATGGTTCCTCAAACATCCCTCCCTCTCCAATCAGAGGGAATCCCGATGCATATTCCAATACTAACTCCAACCACACCACTCTCACCCCCCGTTGACAGCACCCCCGCTACGGCTGGGGGTAGGCAGAAGAAGAAATATCCCATAGATCCACTTCCTCCCCGAGTTCCACCTCCTTATGCACTATATGAAAGAGAGGGAAACAACACTAATAGATGTCCTTCTCTTCCCGAGTTACACAATCTGATCCAACTCCCTCGAGAAACCACATCACTCAGTGCTTCATCAAGCACACCTAGTACTACCACAGTTTCCCCTACTGCATGCAACAAAGGGCTGCAAACCAAATTCCCGTGTGCCATTTGTTCCGAGTATGGCCACTATACTCATCATTTCCCAACTCTACCTCAGTTTCGACATATGCTAACGATTGTATGCCAAACCTTTTAGCAAGATCCCTCTCCACCCAAGTCATTAAGTACCCACATTACCGACATCCATTATGTCTTGATCTCAGTCAACGAATGGATGAGGTGTCCTTTCTCTTGTTGTGAATCACTTGATCATTTCACGTACCAGTGTCCTTCGATCATTGAATACAAACATCATCAAATGTCCCTTACTCAAAATCTTCCACCCACCTCACTTCCTATACTACTAGTGATTCCCCCCACCCCTTCTCCAGATACTGATCACATCACCTCTCCTAAACCTGAGTCACTTCCTACCCCTCCATGGTTCATGGATATATTGTCTGAGGATTTTCCCCCAAATACTCCCAATTCCCTGGTTCATTTCCCCTAGGAAATATTACCCCCGACCACAATTTACAACCCACAGTATCTAGACATTTGGTTTATGTCAAGCATGCCATCGCATCATAGTTGTGATACCCCCCCTACATCTTCACCACCAGAAGACAACCACACAGTGAAAGTCACCAATGTTACTTCCCCGGATCCCCTATATTCTCACATTTTCCACTGCGACGAAGATATCCTGGAGGAACTAACTACCCCCGATTGCCCATGGAATGCGCTCCATCATAGAGCTCTTTTTCTCTCACAGGAAGCCTTTGACCCTCCTAGACAAGCCTCCATGTGCACAATCAAAACGAATGATTTTATTCCATCAGGGCATATAGACTGGTTCAACAACCCTATTCCTGCCCCTGATGCTTTTGAAGAAGGCAACATGGCCAACATTTCCCCCATTGTAAAAATCGACATTTCCATCAAATCAGGAATCATAGAGGAAATCACCATTGGCACCGCATGCTCCCTTGAGGAACTCATATATTGCAAATCTCTCTTTTAGGAGTACCATGATATTTTTGCCTGGTCATATACAAAGATTCTTGACCTCGATCCTTCTATCGTCGAACATTGCATCGACACATGGCCCGATGTCACCCCAGTACATCAAAATCAACGATCACTTCACCCATCCAAAGTCGTTGCTATCAAATCCTAAATTGACAAACTACATGTTGTAGGGTTCATATACCCCATCACATACACATCATGGGTCTCCAACCCCATCCCTGTTAACAAAAAATAGGGACATATTTGCGTCTGCATTGACTTCTGTGATCTCAATCATGCTTGTCCCAAAGAAAACTTCCCCACACCTTTCATTGACCAAATCACCGATGAATGTGTAGGCCACGAAGCCCCGTCCTTCATGGATGGGTTCTCTGGCTACAATCAAATTCAAATCCATCCAACAGATCAATATAAAACCACATTTACTATCCCATGGGGTACTTTTGCTTATCATGTCATGCCTTTTGGACTCAAGAATGCTGGCGCTACATTCCAAAGGGCCATGACATATGTTTACCATGATATTGCTCACATTATCCTTGCTTACTTGGATGACCTCACTGCTCAATACAAGAAATGAACACAACATCTAGATGACTTACGAGTCATTTTTCAATGATGTCACTAGTACAATATACGCTTGAACCCCCTCAAGTGTGTATTTTGCATCTCGGATGCCTCCTTGGGTTCATCGTCTCCCAACACAACATCACAGTATACCCCCTCAAGGTCCAAGCTATCACATAAATTCCACCACCTAGGAATTTGCACCAACTGCAGATCCTACAAGGAAAATACAACTTTTTAAGACGCTTTGTCCCTGATTACACCACTCCCATGCATGGTTTCCTTCACTTATTGCGTCATGATATCCCATTTCGATGGGATGAACATGCCCAAACAACTTTTGATGATTTAAAAATGGTGCTATCCAATGCCCCTTTGATTAGTCCTCCTGACTATGATCACGATTACATCCTCTACTTATCGGCCTCAGCTATATCAGTAGAAGGAGTTCTCATCCAACTAGGGGATGATGGCCACGAGCATGTTATTTACTACATCAGTAAAAATCTTTCAGGACCACCCCTGAAATACAATCATGAATAGAAACTCACCCTCACATTTGTCCTCGCAGTCCAGAAACTACGTCATTATATCTTGCTTCGCACTACTAAAGTCGTGGCAGATTCAAACCCCATGCAATACTTTCTTAGTCGACGGAAAATTTGATCGATGGATCGTCATCCTTCAGGAATATGACCTAGAGTTTTCAACTCCCAAAATCGAGAAAGAACTTGTTCTCGCTGAACTCATCACGATGTTTCCCTCAGACACTACAAGTTCACCCGTCAACACGGATTTCCCTGATGAACACCTCTTCTACATCCCCTCGAATGACCCCTGGTATGAAGACCTTCTTGTCTACCTTCAGACATATATTTTTGGGTCTCACCTCTCTCGATATGATCGTCGACACCTTCACTATCAAGCCCCTTGGTACCTCCTCATTAGTGACTTTTTTTATTGACGTGGGGTCGACACCATACTCCGTCGATGTTTGACCATCGACGAAGCAGACAAAGTATTGAACGATTTTCATAGAGGCACTTGCAGTGGACACCTCCCAGGTATGTCCACTACCCAAAAAATCATTCAATCCAGATACTTCTGGACCACATTGTTTCATGACTGCATCCACGCTTTCAAGCGATGCGACAAATTCCAGCTTTATGCAAACAAAGCTCGAGTGCCACTTGCTTTTCTACATCCAGTCATCACTGTTGACCCCTTATGAAAATGGGGCATAGACTTCATGACTTGCAACCCTCCATATAGCAATGAACACAAGTACATTATCGTGGCAGTAGATTACCTTACCAAATGGGCTGAATCCATGCCTACCTTCAACAATACCACTGACACAACAGTGTGTGTTTTCTTCAACCACGTCATTTACCATTTCAGAGTCCCACTACAGTTAGTCTCTGATCATGGTAAACACTTTGAGAATGAGATCTTCGTCAAACTCTACTCAAGGTTAGGCTTCTCCCATGAGTTTTCCTCCCCATACTACCCTCAGTCCAATGGATAGGTCAAGGTTGTCAACAAAGTCCTCAAAACCATGTTGCAACACACTGTCAACAAGCATAAGACCAATTGGCATCATATGTTGTTTTCAACATTATGGGCTTATCACATGACAGTTAAAACTACCATCAAATTTACACTATTTCATCTCGTCCATGGGATTGAGTCCACCCTCCCCATCGAGTGTGAAATTCCCACATTGTGCACCGCCATCGAGTTATTACCTAACACTGCTCCAATGGAGCAGTGCTTGCTGAACTTGGAATCACTGGATGAATATCGTCTTTCTTCATTATAGAATAATGAGGCAGCTAAAAAATGGTCTAAAGCCACCTTTGACCACCATGTCAACCTTCTCTCATTCAACAAAGGAGATCTCATCCTAGCCTATGATATCGCTCACGATACTCTCGACCATGGGAAATTCAAGTCATTATGGCATGGATCCTACATCGTCCAACACTGCCCCACTAAAGGCGCATACATCCTAGCCTCTCTAGAAGGCTACCCTCTCAAAGAGCTCATCAATGGGTTGTACTTAAAGAAGTTTTACGCTTGAGCGTAGTCATTCTACACTAGGATTTTTCTTCGTACACATTTGTAGAGTTTTTAATCTTCTTTTTTTGCCTCCACTTCTTATGCCTGATCTACCATTCGTGTTATTGACAGATGTCTCCTCCATCAGTCTACCACATTGGTTACATTGATGGAGCTAGCCACAGGGACATAGAATCTCACTTCGGTCACTTGGGCCCTTTACACCCCCTCACATGAACTGCTCCACTCCAATGACATATGTTTGGGTTCAAAAACCAACAACCAAGAAGAATATGCAGTTGTCATTGGCCTCCTCGCCAAGGCCAGTCATCGCCACATTCATCACCTTAGTGTCTTATTATATTCCCAGCTTGTCATCCTGCAACTCAACAATGTGTACCGTGTCCACGATCCTTTCCTCTTTCTCAAATACCTGCAAGTTAGACTTGTATCTCACAATTTTGATTCAATTACATTTACACATATTCCACGACAATTTAATCAAATAGCAGATAACATGGCTAACCTAGTGTTAGATTTCCATTTATCACATCAAGACATCATCACACATACATAAGTCATCAAATATTTGTCAAAGCATATAGATCAGGCACCATAAAACATCATAAAAATTATCACATGTACACATCACAAATATCCCAAAACGTTATATCCATATATATATATATATATCGATCAATGTGTCATAAATGTTTACAAACTACTATAACATGTAGATCACCCATAGGAAAGTGAGCCCCCCTCACCCCTATAGGTACAAAATGGGTGTAACCCTACCCTATACAAAATGGGCTAGCAGGCCTATATAAATACAAAAATATACAACATAGCACTCATGGTGCCCTCAAAGCTACTCCATCAGGTCCTCTGTCTACAGGAGGTGCCCCACCAGTTGGGGGCCCTCCTGGTCCAGGGGGAAGTCACCTAGTCATCACTTCCCCCACTACAATTTCTCTATGGATCAGGGTACACAACTCTACCGAAAGACCCACACACTACTCTAGGACTCTCTTGTCCTGAATGTGGGACCGCCAGCCCTCTGGCACACCCTGCAATACCACCTCTAACCGGTGCCAGAAATCATCTAAAACCTCGTCGGCCTCTTCCTGAGGTGCATGTGATGGCCCTGCACCTGGATCATCAAATATACACCTCCAACCAACTCTCACCTCATCTGCTAGCATCGCACCAGCCTCGTCCCTCCGGTGTATCTCTCCCACCCACGGTGGTCTCACAGGCCCTTTTCGAGCCATCTCTCCAACCACCTCCGCCTCTCGGCCTTGGGGCCCCACATCTGCACACACAAAAAACAAAGACAGAATCAACATCCATCCATACATAAACATATGCTACACTATCATATGGCGCTGCACACACGCCAATGTGGCCATAAAATAGTGGCCACCCTCCCCGCCTCCATGAAGTAACAAAATCGACTCCCACCGCATCAATCGAGGCTCATGTGGCCCTGTAGCCAACAACAACACTCTCGGGCACAACATGGGCACCCTCTCTAGAAACCATGCCACCAAGATCAATCCAAAGGAAAAATCACTGAATTCGGTGGTTCGACACCGGTGAATCTTCCCCATCATCTTGGAGTGAAACATCAAGCCCCAAGCGAAAAAATCTCCATCCAATACTCTCTGCATAATCCTCAATTGACCACCACTGATCCACTGAGTCGTTAATGATCCGTAGATCCTCAAAATCATCATTGCAATGTACTAATGCAAGAGCGCATCCATCGCCTCGATGCAGACGACCGAACCTAACATAATGTTCATCCCTGAACAATAACTCTATGCCAAGTCTACCAAGTGTACATCCCCTGGTAACTGGGGATCAACAGGTAGGGACATTCCCCGAAAAGGGAGCCTCGTCAAGAAATAGACATCCTCCACAGCCAAGAATGCCAATTGTTTCCCCCACACAATGAAGCACTACAAACATCGAAATCATATATTGAAGAAGGTACTCCTATGACCATATCAATGGGTAGTCGAAGAACTTGAGCAACCCACAGGCTACCAAGAGTCTCTGTATGCCAGACTCCGCTCTCATCGCCTCCCTGATGCGCTCCTAGTCTTGCTCCCTCCAGTGGATTGGCATACTGAACTGATCACCTTCATTCACACAAAAACACTTGATCAACAATCATCATTCATTACAAACATCTTCAAAAAACTATTCAAAAAATACAATTTTTTTAAAACCCCTCAACTTTGCCTCAAGTGCGCGGTTGTCACCCCCACAAGCACGCACACATGCGCACCTGTTATCCACACAACTGAGCAGATGTAAAAGAAAAGGATGCACATCCATGTGCATCTGTCACACCCACATGTGCGCACTCATCCACACTTGTTTTCCCCACAACTACGCACTGGTGCACAACTGTTCGAGAAACAATGGTGCATAGTGTGCCGATGTATTTCAAATAGGCATGCACCAAATGTGCACCTGTTTTTCCACCCCCATGCACGTTTGTATTCAGCACAACCACATATCATGTGCGGGAGAGGGAATTATACCCACGCATATTAGTGTGGGTATCATTCCTTCTTCTGCGCATTGGTGGGCCCACCCCTACAAAAACCCCTAATACGACCATCTGTACGACCCTACTCAGAAAATAGAACCTATCTACTATGCAGTAGGATGAGACCACTAACCTAGCTCTRGAAACTCCTGGATTGGTGGGCTCGAACTCCCGTAATCACCAAATCTCCTCTAAATCCTCTCATCAACTCACTATGGCAACAGGTACAAATGAGATGGAATTGTGGGTCCCACAGCCATATATAGTCCCTTTTGCCAAAMTTCCACACTCAGTTACAGGAGGTTCGAGTCTCTATTTTCAATCCATCTTCAACCACAGAATCAAGTTCTTKCCACCTACACAGTCACATTCCCCAGGTCACCATATGCACTCAGCCCCTGGGGGAACATTCTTCTCACATCACGTCCAAGTACGCATGCTCATGTTCAAAATTATCAAATAACTGTTATGTGATCTTTATATTTAGATATTGTTCACTTCAGGTATTCATTTTTCATGAGTGTGGGTACTTGGTCATCACAGTGCAACACATCCCCTTCAGGTATATACTCAACACTAGAATGTAATCATTCCCTCTAAATATTAATTGCATTTCCCAGCCATATCCTCCTCCATTTTCCTTTATGGTCCCCACATCCGGATCTGCAAGACTATCACCTCCGCTGCATTTTAGTATTGTCACCTGGTAGCACTCTCCCCCACATGAGTTGTCCCATTCATAGTCCCCTATGGCACTTTGAAACTCATTCTTATTTTACTTCCTAGGGATGGGAGTCCCGACAGTCTTACGCATTTCCAAGAATTAGCCACATACTCCTTCTCATCATTATGCTAGGTTTCCCAATGGACTCACAGGTTATGATTTTTTATTGTTCCTACATAGAATCATTAACCCTCCATTTCATCCGCAAACAGTTTTCCCATCTGCAAAAATCCTTCCATTCATTTACCTCATACAAAAACCCACCAATGGGGGGCCCATCCTCCACCAGATCTTCATGCAACTTGCGCCCTCAATGGCCAAGCCATCTTGCACTGGGGAACCCGTTTCTCTATATGTGCACTCATCCCAAATTATTCTTTATTTATTTGGTAAATGTAAAAAGCCTTTGTTTCCAGCATTTACTTAGTTTTTTGTCGCCACCCTTAACGACCCTTTTTTCCAGCAAGGCAACCCATGTCACCCTTGGTTGGGGTATTCACTATCCTCTATTCATATTGACATCGCCATAAACCCCAAGTATCCCACAATCCATGAACTCCTGATCTTTGAGTTTTTCCACTTTGTCATGCCTCTGGCACAGTTTAACGCCATGTCTAGTCGTCCCCCTGGCACTGGATACAATTTCACGGTTGTTTCCAATCACCCTTCAAACATACCCCCAACCAAGGGAAGTCTTGAGTCTCACTGCATCGTGACTTTGTTCATGTTCCTTATCAGTTCCTGATCTTAACTACTAGATTTCATGAATCCCTTTGCTTCTTGGAGTCACGTCTCCCTTTCTGTCGACATCGGCATAGTTTCTAGAAGGGCAACAATATCTTGACTCTCATTACCTTTACAATAATGAGTCTCAGACGGCACAGAGAGAACCATAATTTCTCTTTGATGTCATTGACCCCCATAAAATTCGACTTCAACAACATCTCATGTTACGGTGGGTCTTGCTATGCGACTATTAGATTTTTTTCATACTAGCCGAAGACCTTTGAATATTGTTAGGCCATCAATGCCTACGAATAATCGACACTTCTTACAGGTGTCCTTGCCTCTTTTCAGATTATGTTCACCATCAGAATTGTCATCTACCATTATCAAACTACCCTGGAGGGCACTGCAGTTATCTACATCATCATACAACTTCAGTTACTGTCTTACATTTTTAAGTTACATGACACGAGCATGGGGCATGCCCGCCTCATTTGTATACATATTTTATTTTCTGCCTAGCGAAAGGTTTGGGTCCCATAGTTTCCCCTCTCCCTCTGATGGATTGCTCTTACAATTCCTCTCGCCACTCTTCCTTACAATGATACTCTCAGTAGAATAAACATTGATGTATTTCGGCTATACATATGCTCCTAACCTCACACCTCAGAGGGTATTTGTTATCACTGAAATTTCGTCCACAACATCGCATGCAAATGGTTACATGAATGCAACATCTCCAAACACCTATTAGTTCACCTGCAGCACCAAAAAGGAATTTCCAAGAGGCAAAAACTATACAATTGGTAAACAAATTGGCATGCGCTAAAACACTAAAGGAAGCACGTGCACAGTGCGTGGACCAAAGAAGCCCGTAGAGTGCACAATGCGCCATATGCACGACTGTGTACGAGAAACACCACACACTCCTATGAATGGCGCATTTATGGTTCTTGTCGGCCCCTCACCCACTTCTATACCAGCTCCCAACTTGATTTGACCCTCAAATCAGAGTTGAATCCGAATGGGGGGCTGGTCAAAGACCTAAGGGTGCCCTAAAGGGCCCCTTGTCCACACAAAGAACCGGTTGAATAGTGCCTCAAAGACATGGTATAAAAGGAGGCCATGGGTGCACTAATAATTTAAGAATCTCATAGTATTGTTATGCTGCCTCTATCCTCCCTCAAGAAACCTCTTTTCTTGTTGGACCATTCTAGCAACATCTCAATAAGCTATTCACCTCACCTCTTGAGGGAATAGGCTTGGATTTATTCACCATTTTCTTTCTAGTTTATCATTGTAAGAAGAGCTCTCAAATAGGGGATTCAAGATCCCTCCCAAGGAGGAAGAGGGGATCCATCAGTCCTCATTTATCTATCATGTTTTCCAACTAATACAGTTATCCATTGGTTTCATAATCATTGGTCATTTGGTTGATTGATTTTGGTTCAAAGTTTCTTATGCATTTTAATTTTATTTCCTTAGTTATTTATTTAGTTGTTTGTTTATTTCATGTGCTTGGATTATTTAATTCATACACTAACCTCTGTCTTGTCTAGCAGACCTATCTAGACTTGTAAGTGCCCTTGTTTTTCTCACCCAAGTGACGAAAAAGACACAACACAAGTGATAGAAGCATGTACTAACTGAGTATATTGGTGGATCGTATCGTTGTTCGTTCAAGAGATTCGAAATACTTGTTAACAATAAATTAACCATTTTTATGTTTCAATTTAGGCACAAGTATAACCATGAGATGTTGTGGTTCTGATGCACTTTATGGTGAGTACATGTCCCCAAGTAAGATCTAGATGATTTCCCCATTTCCTAGGGATAACTAAGGAGATGATGACTCGAGGCCCTCAGGTTGCAGACATGGAGTACCAAATAGATGATTGATAGTGTCCAATTGCATAGACAAAGGCTTGCCTCACCACCAAATATCTCAGATTCATCACAATGGTATCTGCCACACCAGCTTGATTTCAGAAGAAATTGGGTCTTTCTCCATGAGGTGCAAGCCAAGTATTATGGTGAGTGTCATTTCAATATTTGATGTATTTGAGTCTGTTGCATTTAAAATCTTCCTTTAATTATGTAATGTTTTCCTGGAAGTTATGCTCCTTGCCTTGTTTCACCTTGGTGGTTGACATTACACCCTAGTAAGTGGTAATCCTTAGGGATGGGTTTGCTACTAGGAGGTCCCCTTGACATTTTATGGTGTCATTCCAATCATACTTACCACTTTCCACAGTTCACCCCCTTGCCTCCTTATCTTTTGGGATTCTCCGGTGTACTAACCCAAGAAGGGATTGTCCCTCATTTCATGGGAAGAAGGGGTTGAAGACCCAAAGGTTCGTAGATGGAAAAAGATAAAACAAAATCATGAACCTTCTAGATGCTCGCCTAGGGATCCCGAGGAAAATGAAATCTCTCTCATAACAAACTAATGGGACCCGTGAAAAATAAAAATGCAAAGATTCCAACCAAGGTAGAGAGTGTGTGGGAAATGTTTTTCATGCTTAGATAGAAGCCCCACACATTGTCTTAAAATTGGGGGAGCATAATGTGACTAGGGTAGAGTCAAGGTGGGAAATTATTTTCATGCTTAGATAGAATCCCCACCTTGGCTTCAATCTGGAAACATAAAGAAAAACAAAAGGAAATAAATTGGCTTGGAAAAAGGATGCATTGAAAACGAAGGTGCATCACACCCTCTACAAAGGCACCCATAAATGAGACATTACGATCCCTTATATGTCATGAACCCCATGCTCAAAAAAATTTCCCCCATCCAATTAATCATCTACACATGGCTTATAGGGGGGTCCACCTGGGAAACACTCCTTGACTTAGGGGATGATTCACCCAATAGGTCACTTTGTCAACCCTCCCATACTTGAACTTGGCAAGTTGTATAGGGTCTTTGAGAACTTTTTTAATTTGATGAGGTGGTTTTTGATGCGCATGCTTAGGTGACTCTTTTCTTGATTTGATTTAATTATCATGATATGTTTGACTAKATATCCTTGGAGAGCGTATTCATTGTCTTTGTAGGACCTTGCTTTCCAGACAATTTTGTAGGAATAAGCCTAGCTTGGGCTTCCTTGGGGCATGAATCCCATAGGATGGATACCATGTCCCACACACTGAATGATGATGACAACCTTTAGAGGCTTGAGAGACATTTTGGATGACCTCACCTAGCCCCTACAAGATCAATGTTTTTCCTTTGGAGGTCAAAACGTCACATTTGGAGGGCTTGACGTCACCCTAGGGCTAGGGTTTGGAGTGGTGGTGTGGTTGAATTCACACTTGTCACATTTGGATGAAGAGATACCTTGGATTGATGGAGGGGACCTTAGCGCATGAGAGGAGGGCCTTTGGAGGCCCAATGTTTCACCTCCAAGCTCAACGAATTGTTCCAAGTGCCAAAACATTGCCCTAAAGGGGTGACGTCATGCTTATTTTAGGGTTTTCTTATGTGAAAAATAAAATTTAATGTTGTAAAGGGGAAAAGTAAGGGTTTTTGGCCCCCCAACTTTGTGTTTTACCCTAAAGTTAAGTGGACAATTTTTTTTTAGAGGATTTGTATAAATAAGGATCATTTCTATTTCATTTCCATCATAGCTATCCCATTGTGAGATGACTACTTGGATGAAGTTTTTGCCCCTGTTGGGAAAATTAATTCGCTCTCTCTCTTGTGATGTGTTTTAGCTCTTGTATTATGGAGTGAAGTGGTGCACTATCTCTTGGAGGCTCTTTCTCTTACTTTGATGGTAAAAAATACTTGGTAACTAGGGTTTGTCTTGGCATTTTTTGGAATTGGTAAGGAAAATCTGCACTTTGTTAGGTTTCTTTCTTGTTCCATGGTTTTTATTGGCTAGATCCTTGGATAATTATCATTGTTTACAACCTCCACCAAGTTTTTTCATTTTTGTTTGTTTAAAAGGCTATTGCAAAAGTTGCTAGGAGGAGTAAAAGGGTTTACACCTCCTACACTTTACCTTGTTAGGGTTGTTATCTCAAGGAGTAAAAGGGATTACACCCGTTTAGATTTAGTAGACCTAACTTAATACAAGAAAACTCCATAACCAATTTTTCATGGCACTAATATTTATTTGCATTGGAGAAATAAATTATTTGCATTGGGGAACATGATTTAGAGAGATATTGATTTTGTTCAAGCTGGAATCTTTTCTTGATGATTTAAGCTTGCTAAAGCCTCTAGGGAATCTTGATTTTCCTATTATCCTTGGAGCTATAAATTAATAAAATATATAGCCATTAGGGATGCAACAAATCACTCTATATCTTCAATTTAAACTTGCATTTCAACCGTGGGAATTTTCTTGTAAGCCATTACTATCTTTATACTACTTATTGGTGAACTTTTTGTCGGATTACTTGCTTATTCTCGTGGTTGAAACTTGATGATAAATAAAATATTTTCTACAGCCACTTGGATGTTACAAACATACTCTAAAAAAATTCATAGAATAGCCCTCTAATACCACTGAAGTTTGTGCTAAAGTATTGGGAACTAATCTACTTGTTTTATGCTTCATTTCTCAATAAATCTTTGATTCTTTGAGTGGTTGAATCTGCAGTAATTAAATTTATTCCTCGCTTATATATACTCTTGATTATTTTGTAGTTTGGGATAGAAATCCTAACTTTCTTTTCCACTTAATCTTTGATCTTGTATACATGTCTCTTCTTGTGTCTCGGGCATTTACAACTATCTTCTATGGGTACTCAAGCACTTGGAAACCATTAAAAATCTCTGATACTTATTCCCAAACAAATTTCCACTTAGTAGTTTGACCTATAGGGGCATCATATTATACAAACTCACTTTCCATCTCATTTTCCCCCTAGGGTCACCTTGAATTCCCCCCTTGTGTAGGATTTATCCTTCACTAAAGTGAGGGGAGGGTTTATCTAAGGTGACACTGGGTAGACTCTCCCACAGTTATATCCATATCGTGGATTGGGTCAAGATTTTCCCAACCTACAATTTGTGCAATAACATTTTTGCACCTCTGTCGTGGAGGATTTTGAATCCTCTTTCATTCCCTAACAACACTTTGGAAATATTCCATCTCTAATCCTTAAACCATAACTTTCATGAAAACTCCACTTGAAGGAAATTCCCCTTCCACCCTTGATGAGATCTTCTTAAATCTCATTTGGCGGATCCACCATCCCAGAAACCACCTTCCCTTAAGACCTTTCCCCAGGAAGATTCAAGCCTTCTAAGATTTACCAAAGAAGGCCACCTCTCAAATATCTCATTGTCAAAACCCTTTTCCATGTTACCCTTCCCCTTGATCGGTTGGCTCACCCTTGGGAAAAAGACCTCTACAAACCCTTAAACATGGTCACCATCCCCAAATATTCCAATACCATGCCAAAAGAGTCTCACAAATGGTTGCAAAAGTTCTCGGGGAATAATGTGATCATGGTTGACGATCATATCTATGCCATGGGATGAGATATGAAAAATACAAAAGTAGACATGAAGACATAGCAATGAGATTTCTAGCCTCATCACTCACTGAAGATGCCCAAAGATGGTTCATGAGCCTTCCTAATAACCATTAGCATCTTATGAATATTTCGTTAATTTGTTCAAGAACAGATGGACAACAAAATGCTTGTATCTCAATTCAATAAGATAAAGAAGAAAGAGAATCAAACAGTGAGTGAATTTGACAATAGATTTGATAGATTGCACAGCCAAATCCCGACATATATACGTCCTCCAGATGTAGTTATTCATATCCTTTATATGAATTCTTTTGATGGGAAATTATGTTTCATATTGAAGGATAAGAAACCCACCAATTTGACACAAGCTAAAGAGTATACCGAAGAAATTGAAGAGAATATTCTTGACTCAAAGGTTGACCCTTTTTAGTATCCATGTGCCTTCAGAACTCAATTTACTAGACAACAGAGGGATGCCATAGGTTGGAAGTCGAAGCCTTAGCAAGAGGAAAAATCTCCTGACACGTTGAACTGGGTTGCAATGGTCAACACAAAAGAAACACGATGGTGTTGTCCTTGCCAAGAAGCTCATCGGGATGATGAGTATCCCCGACATGATGAAGACTCCTATGATGGTATAAAATTCATGGACATTATTTGCAACTTCCTATAAGAAGATATTACTCAAGAATAGATTGATGAATTCAGAGTGTTGAATCGGTTAATAGAGGATCAGAGAAAGGAATTGAGAAGAAATGAAGTTTTGACCTACACAAGAAGAAACAAGGATTCAGTTCCCCCAATACAACCTTCCACTCCACTTCATCTAGAGGTGGAAGTTCGTCTTCCATCTACATAGAAGGTGGTCCCACCACCCCCACCTCCAGTCGGTGAATTTCTTCCAAAACCAACTTCGATGGGAGAGGGGATTTAGTTGAATATAGGTGTTCCAACTATGTTTCGAAAGTGGTATATGAAAATCCTTGTGATGGAAATGTCAAAGATCCCATCCTTGAGAAGAGAAGTATTGAATTTATCGAAATTACCAACCAAAAAGGAGGACCCTCCAATAATATTGAATACTATGTATCTTGACCGACAAAAAGATAATAACCCCCCCTTCTATCTTTATTTGGGGATAAATGGTCTCTATTTGAACAATTGTATGCTGGAATACGAAGCCTTGACAAGTGTGATTTCATTGAAAGTGATGGAACAACTCGATTTAAAGATGACCTGACCTTATGAAATGCCTGTGGTATTGATTCTAATAAATTCAAAGTTTACGGACTTTGTGAAGATGTTGAAATTTGCTTGATTGACTTTCCTCATATCAACCTCATTATGAACATATTGGTGATTCATATTCCATATGCTTGGGGAATGCTTCTATCAAGAAGTTGGTCCGTTGCTTTTGGGGGTTTCCTTAGTATGGATCTCACCCATGCACATATTCCCATGGGGGATAACACTTTTGAGATTTTGTATAGTCGGGAAAGGGATGAGAATCATGTGATGGATCCCAACAGTCCTGATTACACTAGTGAGTGTGACTTTGATGTACCTTGCCAGATCATTGAGTATGATCCATGTGATCTACCTTTTGCATAGGAAGATTGCATAGATACGTTACTCACAAGGACAAATGAGTACTAGGAGAAGCTTGCGAAGTTCCAAGGGAAAGAACCAAGGTCCATCCAAATATTAAAGAAAAAGGATAAACAGAACAAAGAACGTGAGAAAACCATTAAAGATGTAGTCAACACAAAACCTCAATCATATCCTTACATCGAAGATATACCTTACATCAACTACAATGAAGGAAGTATTGCATTCATGTGGGATAAGAGGAAGGGCAAGACTAAATACGATCAAAAGGATAAAAATTATTGGCTTGGCATGTTGACCCTTGACCAAGTTTTGGGGAACCTTGGGCATGTTTGACCTCTTTTTGGGACTTCAACAGGCTGGTCGAAGGTGGAGCGCAAGTCAAAGTAGAGATCGTGGGATCTTGACCCCTTTTTAGGGAAGTTTTTGGGTTAGGGTTTATGTAACGGGTATGGGGATGTCGGCTTAGGCCCTTTTTGTAATGTATAAATAGATGTCTAGGCGATGTAAGAAGTTACTACTAGACCAAGGATATATGTGTGGTATTGTGCTAAGTGCAAGTGATAGTTGTAAATGCTTTGTGCATGTTGTGTTGAATACTTGTAGAGCTAAGTGCAAGTGGATGTAAGAAGGCTGTGTAGATTGTAAGAGGAATTTGTGTTGTAACCTAGCTTGGGGAAGGAGGATCTGGAGAAGTGTGCATAGATCTCTTGTCCTATGTGAAGTGGGATCTCATGGCTCTATGAATGTATATGATTGATGGAAGGTAATAAAGAGAAGAAGAGTTGGTGGACATAGCCCCAAGATGGGGGTGAACCACGTATATCTTGTGTTATGGTTGCTTTGTGCATTATGGTTGTTATATTGTTCATGTGATTTATGCTTTGTGCTTAGTGTTTAGATATATATGATATGATAGTTTAGTGCTTAGCCATGTGAACGAATGTTAGATATGATCTATTTTGATGTGCTTAGTGCTTGGATGTGTTAGATTTGGTTGAATACTGTGTTTCTCTGTAATTAGGGTTTATCTGCGTTGTGAACTAAGATTAAGTATTGATGAATAACGATTTCTAAGTGCTTTGTTGAGGTGTTGTAATCATAGATATGTGTCCCAGCTAGGTTGCATACACTTGAGTCTTGCAGCAACCCCTGACTCTACCTCGGGTGAGACTTCATTTGCTTCGCAGGTGTTGCTGAAAGGGCCGGTAGTTAGGGTTTTGTTGGTGCGTTGTTGAAGCGTTGAACCCCGAGTCTGCCCTTGTGCCAACAATTGAAATTTACTTGATTGACTTTCCTCATATCAACCTCATTATGAAAATATTGGTGATTGATATTCCAGATGCTTGAGGAATTATTCTATCAAGAAGTTGGTCCGATGATCTTGGGGGTTTCCTCAGTATGGATCTCACCCACACACATATTCCCATGGGGGATGGTACTTTTGAGATTCTGTATAGTCAGGAAAGGGATGAGAAGCATGTGATGGATCCCAACAGTCCTGATTACACTAGTGAGTGTGACTTTGATGTACATCACCAGATCATTGAGTATGATCCATGTGATCTTCCTTTTTCATAGGAAGATTGCATAGATACATTACTCACAAGGAAAAATGAGTACAAGGAGAAGCTTGTGAAGTTCCAAGGGAAAGAACCAAGGTCCATCCAAATATTAAAGAAAAAGGATAAACAGAACAAAGAACGTGAGAAAACCATTAAATATGTAGTCAACACAGAACCTCCTTCGTATCCTTACATTGAATATATACCTTACATCAACTACAATGAAGGAAGTCTTGCATTCATGTGGGATAAGAGGAAGGACACGCCTAAATACGACCAAAAGGATACAAATTCTTGGCGTGGCCCTTACATCATCAATAAGAACTCCGAGAAAGAGAAATACTTCTTGACAGTCTTGTATGGGAAAAAGATTCCATTACCAGTGGATGGGTATCTTCTCCGACCCTACATTCAAGGTACTTGACTTGTTCAGGGCCCAGGATCCAAGTAAGTAGTTAGGTCATCTGGTTTTCTTGCATTTTCATTTTGATTTCTCATGGTAGTTTATCTAGATTTTATGTTTCATTTTTTCCTACTTTCATATTGCTTTCATTATATTACTTATTTAGTTTAGAAATTTTTGAAAAAATGAAAAATTTTCTTTTCTAGATTAGTTTTTATTTTGATATATATGGATGAAGGGTGATAGAACTACTCTATATTTTAGGTTTGTTTGTTTTGGTGTAGGCACAGGTCTAACCAGGAGGTGTTGTGGTTCTCATGCACTCTACGAATACTACATTTCCCCAAGTAAATCCAGATGTTATCCCCATTTCCTAGGGATAACTAAGGAGATGATGTCTAGATGCCCTCAGGTTGCAGATATGGAGTACCGAGAGATAGATGAGTGATAGTGTCCACTTGTACAGACAAAGGTCTGCCTCACCACCACAGATATCAGATTCATCATGATGGTATCTGCCACACTAGATTGCTTCTGAAAGACATTAGGTCTTTCTCCATGAGGTACAAGACAGATATTATGGTGAGTATCATTTCAATATTTGAGGCATTTGAGTCTGTTGCATTTAAAATATGCCTTTGATTATGTAACATTTTCTTGGAAGTTATGCTCCTTACCCTGTTTCACCTTGGTGGTTGACATTGTGCCCTAGTAAGTGGTCACCCTTAGGGATGGGTTTGCTACTAGGAGGTCCCATTGACAAGTTATGGTTCCATTCCCAATCATACTTACTACTTTCCACACTTATCCCCCTCACCTCCTTATCTTTTGGTATTTTTGGGTGTACACACCCAAGAAGAGATTGTCCCTCATTTCATGGGAAGAAGGAGTTGAAAGCCTAAATGTTTGTAGCTGGAAAATTATAAAATCCAATCATGAACCTTATATATGCTCACCCAGGGATCTCGAGGACAATGAAATGTCTCTCATAACAAACTGATGGGACCCGTGAAAAATAACAATATGAAAACGCCAACCAAGGTAGAGCGTGTGTAGGCAATGTTTTTCATGCTTAGGTAGAAGCCCCACACATTGTATTCAACTTGGGGAAGCATAATGTGGCTATGGTATAATGAAGGTGGGAAATGTTTTTGATTCTTAGGTAGAAGCCCCACCTTTTATTCAACGTGGAAACATAAAAAAAAAAAAAACGAAATAAATGGGCTTGGAAAAATAATGCATTGAAAACAAAGGTGCAACACACCCTCTACAAAGGCACCCATAAATGACACACTAGGATCCCTTGTATGTCATGAAACCCATGCCCCAAAAAATATTCTCCATCCACTTCATCATCTACACATGAATTAGAGGGGGGTCCACTTGGGAAACACTCCTTGACTTAGGGGATGATTCACCCAATAAGTCACTTTTTCAACCCTCCCATACCTAAACTTGGCAAGTTGCATAGGGTCTCTGAGCACTTGTTTAATTTGATGAGGTGGATTTTGATTCACATTATTAGGTGACTCTTTTATTGATTTGATTTAGTTATCATGATGTGCTTGAATTTAGATCCTTGGAGGGCGTATTAATTATCTTTGCAAGACCTTGCTTGGTGGATAGTTTTGGAGGAAAAAGCCTAGCTTGGGATTCCTTGGGGCATGAAGCCCACATGATGGATACCTTGGCCTACACATTAGATGATGATGAAAACCTTTGGAGGCTTGAGAGAAATTTTTTATGACCTCACCTAGCCCCTACAAGCCCAACATTTTTTCCTTTGGAGGTCAAAACGTCACATTTGGAGGGCTTGACGTCACCCTTGGGCTAGGGTTTGGAGTGGTGGTGTGGTTGACTTGAAACTTGACACATTTGGATGGAGAGATACCTTGAATTGATGGAGGGGACCTTAGAATATGAGAGGAAGGCCTTTGGAGGCCCAACATTTCACCTCCAAGCTCAACGAATTTCTCCAAGTGCCAAAACGTTTCCCTAAAGGGGTGATGTCATGTTTCTTTTATGGTTTTCTTATGTGAAAAATAAAATTTAAAGTTGTAAAGAGGAAAATTAAGGGTTGTTGGCCCCTTAATTTTTGGTTTACCCTAAAGGTAAGTGGAAAAACACTTTTTATAGGATTTGTATAAATGAGGATAATTTCTATTTCATTTTCATCATAGATCTCCCATTGTGAGATGACTACTTTGCTTAAATTTGTGCCCCTCTTGGGATAATTCAGTATCTCTCTCTCTCTTGTGATGTGGTTTAGCTCTTGTCTTATGGATTGAATTGGTGTTCTATCTCTTGTTGGTTCTTTCTCTTGCTTTGATGGTGAAAAATACTAGGTAACTAGGGTTTGTATTGCCATTTTTTTGGAATTGGTAAGGAAAATATGCACTTTGTTATTTGTTTTTATTGGCTAGATCCTTGGAGAAGTATAAGTGTTTACAACCTCCACCAAGTTTTATCATTTTTGTTTGTTGAAAATGCCATTGCAAAGTTTGTTAGGAGGAGTAAAAGGGTTTACACCATCCTAGACTTTACCTTGTTAGGGTTGCTATATCAAGGGAGTAAAAAGGATTACACCCCTTGATATTTAGTAGACCTAACTTAATAAAAGAAGACTCCATAACCCATTTTTCAAGGCACTAATCTTTATTTGCATTGGAGAAACAAATTATTTTCATTGGGAAACATGATTTAGAAAGATATTGATTTTTTTCATCTTGGAATCTTTTCTTGATGCTTGAAGCTTGCTAAAGCCTCTAGGGCGTCTTGATTGGCCTAGTATCCTTGGAGATATAAATTAATAAAAGTTACAACTATTAGGACAACAACAAATCACTCTATATCTTCAATTTTAACTTGCATTTCAACTATGGAAATTTACTTGTAAGCCATTACTATCATTCTATTGCTTATTGGTGAAATTTTTATTGGATTACTTGCTTATTCTCATGGTTGAAACTTGTTGCAGTAGAAAATATTTTATAAAGCCACTTTTCTGTTACAAACATACTCTAGAAACTTCATAAAACAACACTCTAATACCACTAAAGTTTGTGCTAAAGTATTGGGAGCTAATCTACTTGTTTTATGCTTCATTTCTCAATAAATATTTTATGCTTTGAGTGGTTAAATATGCAGTAATTAGCTTTATTCATTGCTGATATATACTCTTGTTTACTATTATAGTTTGGGACAACAATCTTAACTTTCTTGTCCACTTAATCTTTGAGCTTGTATACTTGTCTCTTCTTGTGTCTCGGGCAGGTAAAACTATCCTCCGCAAGTACTCAAGCACTTGGAAACCATTAACCATCTCTGAGACTTGTTCCCAATCCACTTTCCACTTATTATTTTGAACTATAGGAGCATCATCTTCCATAACCTCACTTTCCATCTCATTTCCCCCTAGGGTCTCCCGGGATTCCCCCGTTGTGTAGGATTTCTCCTTCACTAAAGTGAGGGTAGGTTTGATCTAAGGTGATAGTGGGTAGACTCTCCGATAGTTATTTCCATCTTGTGGATTAGGTCATGATTTTCCCAACCTATAATTTGTGTGATAACACAACCGAGTCAGCGAGAAAACACCTGTTGAACATGGAAACAAATTAAAATTGTTTGAGGATTTTTTTACTCCAAGAGAGTATTTGAGCTCAAGTGAAACGTCGATGGAGTTTGTTCCAACCAATGGTAGATCTTGAATTAGGAGTATTATAATTCCAGGTTGGAAAGAAGATGATGCCATAGACGAAAAAAATGAAGCTTATGAGTATAATTTGGCAGAAGTTGAAGGTTGCTCGAAAAGTAATGCAAAGGAAGTGTTTTGGAGGTCTGCAGGTGATGTTGATTGTACTCCAAGGACAAATCTTAGTGTGTTTTTTGATGCCAAGGATGGTGATAAATCTGCTCCAATACGTTTTTTAATTGTTTAACTATCAAAAAAAAATTCTAAATTTATTTTATTGTTCTCGATACAATTCAAAGTTGAAAACTGAAATACCAGTAATGAATAATTGAGGAGTTGACATTGCTATGTAAATTCTTAATTGGTTGAAAACTATCTTAGTGAGGAATTTGGTTTTCTTTTTTTATTATGTTGTTTCCTCATGTTTCTAAATATCAGTGGAAAAACATTTCATAAGGAATTTGATCCACTGATTTTTTTTTTATTATCTGTCTCAAAATGATTATCTTTGAAACCGTCTTCTACTTATCTGCATCTAGGATAAATAAGTGTGAAGCAAACCAAAATTTAGCCTTATTTGCATCTGGGATAAAGAAGTATGAAGAAAACCTAAATTCAGCCTTGATGGTTTGTTGGAGTCCTAGCTAAGAAGTCACATTTCTCTCGCTACTATCGTCTCTGGAGATAAATGCTTTTCCTGATTTAACTGTCAGACTTGATAATGGGGAACTCCAATCTAAATATCACAGTCTAGATAGCTCGCCAGTGTCGTCACTCACGTCCAGTCGAAATTCTTAGAAAGCTATCAAAAGGGAGGGACAAAGATATTTATAATAGGTTAAGGGATATGTGTTGATATTTCAATAATCAAGGTTAAGCATGAAGTTCATTCCATTTTTAACATTTATCTTAACCATAACCAATAATGTTGCAGCAACCAAGATCACAAGAAGAAACACCATGCACAAGAACATAAGAAGTATCCTGGGAAACCCTTCTCAACAAGGGAAGTAAACCCAGCCAAATCCTTTGCTATATTATTCAAGAGAGATACCTTCACCACCAAGAAAACCTAGCACACAAGAGGGTGCTTGAAAACCCTAGAAGACTAGTGCCCAAGAGAGGTGCACACTTTTCCCAAGAAGGTGTACTTGCTGAAATTTCCAAAATCACACAAAAGTTATGATTCCTCAATGGGGAATTTACCTTTACTTATATTAGACTTCACCTGTCAACAAAAGTGTCTATTGGCACAACAGGGCCAACCTCTCTATCTCATAATATAATTAATATTGACCATATTAATTATCTTTTACATTAATTGCCAATCACATAAAGGTGGGGCCGACCTGTACCCTTTACATTACAATTAGGGTTATAGGCAGGTCTGTCTCTTGAACAATATAGCAAGGGATCTTATACACCCACTAGTTCTCATCCACTAGGGGCACATCCATAGGGATGTCCATATCTCTAGCTCAGTGCATTACACAGAAGAACCACTTCTTCATTAGTGCTCAGCCACTAGGATCACGTTCACCTGTGCTCATCCACTTGCACGTCCACTCAACAAATCTTCTTTCCCATTGAATTACATAGGAGAGTCATCTGGAGTTTCTCATCAACTCTATGCTCAGAGGAGGCTAATACATCATCTTCTTTTATGTTCTCATGACGATGCACCCAACACTTTGGGATTTCACACGTTCACCTTGCGCTCATCCACATGCACATCCAACTCTGCAAATCTCCTTTCTTGTTGCGTTACACAGGAGAATAATCTGGAGTTCTTCTCAACTCTCTGTAAGGAGGAGGCCATCTCTACGTTCCATCTTTGTCTCAAATAGGAACCACACACCCCTCTCAGGGGCTCTCTCTCAGGTTTGTGTCCTCGAGAATGTCTCACGTAGCTGCAATCATCAACAAAATGCAAATCATAGAGGCTGTGGGGAAACAAGTTGGCGTGGTGGTAGTAGTGAGGTGGAGGAGGCGAGTACTTCACGTGAGAGACTATGGGGAAACAACTTGGCTTGGTGGTAGCGATGAGGTGATGGAGGCCAGTACTTCACATGACAAATGGATACATGTGGTTTGGTTGACAAGTTTCGAGTTGTTGATAAAAGGTGGTTTGTTTGACAAGTTTTGGGTTATTCACAGGTTTTAGCAAAAACTCTTCCTATGTACATGACTTCCCATAATTATATTATCATAATATTCCTAAAACACACACATATAATCATAATTTTCGTAAAACACAAATATATATCTGATAAAAGTAAAACAATATAAATTTTAAGATATCAAAGATAAATGTATTTATAATTAGAAAACCAAAAATAAAAGAAAA